>VBVR01000843.1:0-39557 GCA_011638315.1 Tetramorium parvispinum | reverse complement strand
ATATTATTGTGATTCATGAAGGCGGAAATTTTAATATTGTAGCAATATTTGTTAATATTACAGCAATATTTATATTATATTTCACTGTAATATTGTTATGGGGAAATGATATTTCTGCGATATTACTGTAATATTATGTGCTATGTGGGATATAGTTATACATATTTATATATGTGCATGTATAAAAATTTTTTCCCGAGAAGGATAAAAGATTAGAAATCAGATGTAAATCCTGATTGCAATAATAATCTCGCTCCGATTAGTTAATGCGATGTCCTTATACGGAGATCGAAGTTCACTCGTTACAAATATTTGAAAGCGTTTTTCTTCTCCTTTTTTTCATTAAAAGTAGGGAAAAAACGCTCTGAAGCAATTGCGTCAAAGCGTTGTCATATGGATTGCAGTCTGCGGAATCAAAATCATGCAGGCATCCGCGTGTAACAGCTAATAATCTCCTCATTTATTGTGCTTGCGAGATAAATTTGCGATTTTTCAAGAATCTAGGAAAAGAAAATTTATGCATTATACATTTTTATTGTCGACTCTTTATTATTGCCCATCGATACAGGCTGCGTTTCCACTATACGCGTCGCGCGTCACGTCACGACGCCGCGTCATGAGTTATCCAATCAAAACGTTTTATTTTATGACGTCGCAAATGATGTCATAAAATGAAACGTTTTGATTGGATAACTCATGACGCGGCGTCATGACGCGACACGCGACGCGTATAATGGAAACGCAGCCACAGTTCTCAAAGAAAGAACGCGAACAAGTCGAGTGCTGCAACCTCCTGCCCGAGCATGTGCTCCGACGATTTTTCAATTGCTCGTAAGCCTTGTAAGATAAATACTTGACGTATACGTGGTGTGTGCACGGAGCTCAGTCTAGAAGTACTCCAATTGTTTCGACTGCCAGGATAAATTGTTATTAGATATTGTTGAAATAAATTACGGATTCCAATGACTCATCAACTGGCAAATTGTGTCTTTTGTAAAATTATTAGGAACGAGGAACCTGGCGAAAAAATTTACGAGGTACGGAAGTTAACCTCAAATTTTGACAGAAATTTTTTGACAGATAAAATGTATACGTGTATATAAGTTTAATTATACGTGAGCAAGTGCGTATAATGTTATAATGTGCGTAATATTTTTGTTGCCAGGATGAAGACGTTACATGTATTAAAGATATCAATCCAGCGTCGACGCATCATTATTTGATATTATCGAATAAACATATACGCAATGCTAAAACACTTAAACCTGAAGATTCTGAACTTCGTAAATGTCACAGGCTTCATCGACATATTTTAGTTTTACTGAATAATTGCATAAATCTGATATATTTATTTGTTATATCATTGATTAGCAAAATAATTATATGTATTTCTAATCTGACAATTCATTATTGATTTGTTTATTGTATATTATTATATGATTATTATTATTAAATTTTTTTAGTTGACAAGATCATTACTGCAGTAGACATCATCTGCGAGAAAATGGATCTTGATCCTGCGTCTACGCGAACAGGGTTTCATTGGCCACCTTTTAATACCGTCGATCATTTACATTTACATGTAATTTCACCAGTAGAAAAAATGAATGCTATGAGAAGGATGATGTTTAGTCCCAATGTGTTTTGGTTTGTGAGTGTAAGTACAGAAATTATAATTAAAGCTTATTGTATAAACACGTGATCGATAAATCTCCATCATACATTGTTATCTTTCTTTTACAGACAGACTATGTGAAATCTCGCTTGGAAGGCAGTAAACTGTAGACCATTATTGTGATTTTATTTATTACTTTTCTTCCTGGCAACACGATAAAAATCTTGGATGATGTATCAGTGGAACATTTGATATAGTTGTGGGCTTAAAAATATATTTTAATTACAAGATATGGCAAGGATGATATGTTTATTAAGTGAAATGACATAATTTTATTTTTATATTTTAAATAGAGCATATATATAGTTTTACTTGTTGTATTATTTGTTGGTATATTATATCTGTTGTAGTATTTGTTATATTTTTATGTAGATTGTTTTTATAAAAGAATTATTGGTACATAAATTTTTTGGAAAAAATTTCTAATCATCTTTTTCCTCAGTTTCTTCAGTAATCTTGTTTTTCCAATAATTGCCTTCTGGATACTCGTACTCTGCGATGGTCTCTTGCTTAAGTTTAGTCGAGTATCCAGGACTCATGGGCGGCATGTAACACGCATTCTTAATGCAAACGGGATTCTCAAAGTGCTCGTGCTGCTGGTCTACAAATTCTATCACGCGATTTTCCGCGGTCTGACTTAAGCAAACGTAGTCCCACATTTGGAGGTGCTGAATCATCTCGCACAAACCTACTCCACCTGCATGCGGACAAACTGGTACTGTAAATAAATAAAAAAATTTATTTATATTTTTCTCCTTTAAATAGAAAATTAAATATATATATTCATCAAAAATTGTTCTTTGGAAACGAAAAGATTAAATCTAAAGATTTAAATTAATGTTAAATTTACTTTTAGTTATGTATGCCATTAAGTATACAGCCAAGATCTCGTTAATCCCGCCGATCCTCGCCGAATCGACCTGACAATAATCAATTGCGTGATATTTCAGGAACTGCTTGAACATAATGCGATTCGCGCACATCTCGCCGGTGGCCACTCCGATACCGTGCGACTTTAATTTTTCGTGTATCTCTGCGTGTCCAACGACGTCGTCGGGAGACGTCGGTTCCTCTATCCAAGTGGGTTTAAACTTCGCCAACTCCTGCATCCACTCGATCGCCTCGTTCACGTCCCACACCTGGTTCGCGTCCATCATCAATTTGTTCTCGTAGCCTATCACCTTGCGTATCACTTCACATCTTCTGATGTCGTCCTGCAGATCGCTGCCCACTTTGATTTTGAACACCGTATAACCGAGGTCCAAAAACTTTTTACAAAGATCCTCGAGTTGCTGGTCGCTGTAGCCCAGCCATCCGACCTGCGTGGTGTACGCGGGATATCCATTCTCCAGCAGCTTTCTCTCCTGTTTTTGCTTATGTTTCATTTTATCCTCAAGTATCTGTATCGCGTTATCCTCGTTCACTATGTCTCTGCTGTATAGAAATGCACACACAAAATTCTGTCGTGAGCGTGACTGTAATTTCGCGCTTTGATTTATAAAGAGTTTCAGCTTACACATATCTGAAATCTATGACGGAAACGAGCTGCTCGGGCGGCATGTCTGAAAGTAGCTTCCAGACGGGTTTCTTCTCTATACGTGCCCACAAGTCCCATAGTGCGTTTATAATAGCTGCTGTAGCTAGATGTATCACGCCTTTCTCCGGTCCGACCTAAAATATCCATATTATATCCTAGTGATAGTTATTTTTAAGTATCACTCTTCATTACACATTACCCATCTCAATTGCGAGTCGCTCGTTAAACGTCTCCAAAATCTCGCAAAATTACTGTAAATCCATTCTAGTTTTCGGTTTATCACGATCTTAGCTAGAGACTTACATGCTTGTGCAACTGCAAAAATTATTATTGGCATAATGCGTAATGTATTTATAGTGTACCATTAATATATATAATACCGATTTCAGTTCCTCTTCCCAAGGTAAATGTAAGACCATATCCTTCACTTCCTTTGTCCGTTTTAATTGTTACATACACGCAAGAATAATCGGGATCGGTGTGCTGTTATTATAAATAAATATTAACAATATTAAATGTAATCTGAACAATATATACATATAAATATATATAAATTAAACTTTTAAATAAGTTTGATTAAAGTCATTAAAAAAATTAATAATAATTAATTTAACATACAGTCTAAATTAAATATTAATATTCGTTTACTATTAGATTTATTATCTGCAATTAATAAATTAATATTCATTTTATTAATTTATTATATTAATAAATTAGATAATTTGAGCGTTCATCGCAACGCTAGCCTTTTATCGGTTAATCAGTAATTATATATTCGCACACAAGTAAATATTAATATACATATATTAATATGTATATTATGCTTATGAATGTGCTTGCTTTTATTTACCAGAATAACGCTAGCAGCAAACATGTCATTATGCAAATTATCTAATAATTCATACCATTGCATCGCTCCCATCGCGCTTTAACGATGTCGGGAACCTTATATCCTTCACATCGACAGTGATAATTTTGCCCTGTATCATTCTTCTAAATTGCACTAAATGCTTTTAAAACTTCAATGATGCGTAACTGACTGGACAATATTCTCGAAGCGTTACGTTCTAAATATATAAACATATCGCGTGTCTCTTATCATCTTACGTAAATATTTGTGTCGTAAGTTTTATCGCGTTGTGCGGTATCAACATATATCAACACTCTTTGCCTGAAGATAATTAAGAAAATCATTTTCACGAAGAGATCTGTACGTTGATGCGAATATTACAGATAATATTAAATGCAGACAAACAATATTTAATCATTAGTATAATATAATCTTTAAATGTTCCCCAGCGAGAATATCGAAGAAAAAGATATATTTGTCATCGATCTTTTTAACATTACATTAACATCTTACATTTTGTCGTTTTGGAAATTTTATTCGACGTCTGATAACATTTGACAGCACAATTAATCAAAGAAAAGAAAAAAACAAGTACATAAATGTGTGCTAAACTTGGCTAGGCTCAAACTGTCCCTTTTTGTAATTTGAATTTCCTGCAAGGTGTTATTTAATCGAGTCACTTCTTTTTTACATTTGTTTGAAAGGCAACACATCTTTCTCTCATTTTAATTTATAATGTCTTTAATGTAAGATCTACACATTAAAATAATTACTTAAAATTTAAAACAAACAGACCTAAAAAATATGGTACAAGCAAACGCAGGAATAAAGAACGATGCGAACGCTATATATTTTTCATGTTACATTCTATTATAAAATACAATATATTATTTTACATTTTTGTTTTACGTTTTTTATACGTATATTAAAAAAATATAATACAAAAATGAATAAAATATAATATCAGTAAATATAATATTTTATTATATTTTTTATTTGAATTTTATTTAATTAAAGTGATTGTTATCTAACTAATTCTCCTGTATGCATTGCAGGAGAATTATCCACGTTGTAATTATCGACTCGAACCGTTTAGAGCGCGGCGTAGCTTTGAAACGGCGCGGCGGCTGCAATGGAGTTTCCTTCGCGCACGTGCGAGTTGTGCGAGTGCCTGTTCTACTGATGCAGTGCAAGTATAAGAACGTTAGAAAAAAATGCATTCCGACGCGATACCGATGAATCCCTTCGAAATCATAGTAGGCACTTACGAGGAATATTTACTCGGTTACAAAGTGCACAACATTGTAAATGTAAGTGTATTTCGCCGTACACGTGCCTCGTGTACAGGTTAGGTTTTTGCAGTATCCGTAAAGAGTAACATAAAAATCGAGAATGTATAAAAAATACGCTTTCACTAGCCACATTTACGTGTTTGTTAATTTATATATTTGTTACTTCATAAGATTAAGTGATTATTTAAGATGTCCTGGTGAGAAATGTGTATTTTCAAAGTTCCTACTTTAAATAGGGAGCTTTTATATTAAATCCTTTAAATATGAATATTTTAGATTAAGATTTCGTTTTCGTTTCTTTCTGTTCTTAGGAGTACAAAATAGAGAAAAGCTTTGCGACCCACAGTCATGTCGCAAGCATACGCAGTGTCGCCAGCAATAAGTATCACCTAGCTTCAGCTGGAGCCGATGAAACGATATGTCTGTACGACATGCGTTGCAGACGGGAGTCCGGCAAATTGATGCATCATAAAGGTACATAAATAAATGCATATTCATGTAGTTCAAAGTATAATTACATAAATTTCTATTAGAAAAATAACAATCTTTGTATTTCCTTTGCAGATACTATCAATTGCCTTGCGTTTACTCCAGAAGGCACGCATCTGTTTGCATGCAGTAACGATGGGAGCATAACCGCCACTCGTTGCGGCAACTGGCAGCTGGAAAAGATCTGGTCGACCGCACACAAAGGCACGGCTGTCAACACTCTGGCCATCCATCCGACGGGGAAGCTGGCGTTGTCCACTGGAGAGGACGGCGTGCTCAGAACATGGAATCTGATCAAAGGCAGGCAAGCCTATGCCATTAACTTGGTGCCAAAACTGAAGTCCAATGCCAAGTGGATAACCATCATTAAGTGGAGTCCGAGTGGTGAAAAATATCTATTAGCTGTCAGTGGAAATATTTACATTTATTCTGTAGAAACAGCCGGAATAGATAGGGAACTTACATTTGATTCGAAGGTTGTATGCGTTGAATTCTTGAAGGATGAATTAATCGCGGTCGGTTTCGAGAACGGGGATATAAAATTTTGTGATCTCAAAACCTCCCTGCACACAATGAATACAAAGGCGCATAGCATGAGAGTGAAATGTATTGCATATATGGACGATCTGTTGGTTAGCGCCTCCAGCTCCGGAGAGATCAAACTTTGGAGATATAATAAAAATAATTTGGATATGTTGCAAACTGTTAATTGTGGTGCCAGGATTACATGCCTCTCTTTGGCACAAACCTACAAGGATTTAGTGCTGCAGGAAGAAGTTAAATCAGAGGAAGAAGAGGAAGCGAAAAAGAGGAACAGACTCAGACTGAAACAGGAAGTTATTATTGAAGATGAAGAGGATTTAGAGGTCGCAGATAATAAAAGTTCTAAAGAAAAGGGACAGAAAAAGAAACGTGTAAGGAAGAGAGCTCTAGAAGATGCTGAAGACAATGTTCAGCATTTAAAAAAGAAATCCCCAAAAGTAAAAGAAGCTGTCGAAGAAGCTTTCAAGAAAAAAAGGGACAGGTCACAGGAAGATGTTGTCGATAAACCTAAGAAGAAGAAGAAACTTTTAAAAGCGAATGAAACAAATCTTTCTAATAAAAAACGGAAAGAGATCAGTGCATCACAGGTCACTTCATTAGCAAAGAAGATTAAAAAGTCAAATAAAGTTGAAGAGTCATCTCCTCGTCGCAAAAAACACAAAGTAAAATTTTCAATGACGTCGGATGTCGAAGATGCTGCACCTAGGAAAATAAAGAAGAAAGCAAATGCAGGGAAAGGAGTCGTGCCAAAAAAGAAAAAGAAGAAAATAATGGGATAAATTAGGATTCAATTAAGAGAGGAGTCTCTTTATAAAAGTTATTATTCACTTTCATCCGTGTGATATTTACATAATAAGCTTAAGAGTAAGAACAGAGTGTCTAAGAGTGCTTAATAAATTACTCACTAGTTCCTATAATTATAAATCAGTCTATTTACATTTTCTTAGATTTATCACTGCACCAACGCCTTCTTCTGTCGCTAGAGATTACGTCTGTACGAGATAACAGTTTTTAGGCGTAGTTAATTTTATACCGCTCAAAATAATACGAAGGATGTCTACCACAAGATGCACTTGTGTGATGGGTTCATTGGACTACCAAGCGGACACTTCCAAGCCTTAGCGAACTCCGCATTGTTCGACAGCGTACCGATGACTCGAAAGTGATTTGGCGCATGGACACCTTCTATTACTTTGGACTTCAATGCTCCATTTGTATAATTGCCGCACCAGACCTTAAAAGAAATTAACATTTTTATGACTCAATCTTGTAAAACTTTATATCCCAAAAAATAACAAAATTTGTAAACTGAAACTTTTCACGAATTTAACGTATATTAATATAGATCTTCGTTATAATAATTTCTCACTAATTGGACAAGAGAAAAAAATCGCCATTTCTGTAATTTTAATATTCTGTAAATCTCATCTATATATGTACAAAGTTTTTATAATGTATTTAAATAGTAATAAGTAAAATAATCTTTCTTTTCTTCATTTTTACTTTTATGCAGTAACTTATTAAATATATGTTGAATATATAGTATTAAATTTTATTTCCATTTGAATACTCCGTTTAGTATTATTAAATAAATTACTCTCAGAGAAAGAAAGCACGTACGTGATTATTTTACTAAACATAAGTTTAATAATTTTTTAAACTAAAATTCATTATATTACTTTTGCAGAATTGTGAAAAACGAGCTTAGTTTTTTCTTCTTTTTCTTTACCTGTGCAAAACCCAAGAAGAACAGTTGCTCGTTACTGTAGTCAACAAGACCAGGCAGCGCTTGCTGATATGGACTGCGTGTAATCAGCCTCTGATACGCCCTGTAAGCTTCCCTGATACCACCGTTGTCGGCGATATTTTCACCCTGGGTGTTGATACCGTTCACCTGAAAATTAGAAAACGAGTCGAATGATTAAGCGTTCAAGTGCCTTGGCATGCTTCTTTCTGGATGCTTTCAACGAACAAAATGGGCACGTTGCTATCGTGCAAGACTTACCGTGAAATTATCACCCAGCTGCGGCAAATGATAACTGCTATACTGCTCGATCATACATTGCACTTTCTCGTGATAGTGTCGCAATGTCTCGTCGCTCCACCACTGCCGTAGATTGCCATTCTCATCGTACCGGCGACCTGACACAGAAAATCATATAATTTTAAATATTAATGCGGATATGCGGGCACCATAGTACTAAAAAGATAAAGGCGGATAAGTGGCCAGAACGATATTATATAACACGCGTCGCATCACCGATCACGCACCTTGGTCGTCGAAACCGTGTGTAAGTTCGTGGCCCATAATCGCCCCCATAGCACCGTAATTAATGGACCTGTAACGCACAATGTTAGAGCTTAGCGATAACGAATCGTGCATAGAAATATCACTTTGTTTTTGTGAACTCATATTTTTGTGTCTTGAATTAAAATCTACAGTTCTTTAATAAGTAAATTGCAGCCAACATATCATAAAAAATAAATATATTTTCGATTGAGTGAGTCTTATCTTAATCATAAATTTTTGTGCATTTTATTTTTTAAATCTACAAGTTTCTCAGAAATAAAATACTCATCTATATCAAAATCTTATTGAGCAATGCACAGATAATTAGGAGTGTCAGCTGCGATAAAGAACTAATTTAAAAATATGAGTTCATAACAATTTTACCATATCTGTAAAACGTTTATACGTACTCTAATCCATTGCCATAAAACGGAGGATGTAGAATGCCGGCTGGAAAAGCTAAGATCACACATTCTTTTTACATTCTGAATTAAATTAAAAGCATCATAAAGTGATGAACCGTATATGTTAAATAGAAAATTTACTTTGGTTAATTAGAAAATTGGCAATAAGACACTTACTGACTGAGTTCAATATCGCGCTGTAAAACGCGTTTACTGTCGTGCCTGTTGATATCCATCTACTCCTATCAGGCTTCTCGCGCAAATTATTGAAACTTTTTTTCATCGCCACGTCAGTTAACTTTAAGAAAGTTGCGAACAGCTTCCCATCGATCACTTCCACCTAAACAGATCGGACATTTGTAGTTTCCGAAGTTAGATTAGAAGTGCTTTGTAATCGTACGCTGTTTAGCGAGAACTCACTCCTTCGTAAAATTTATCTAGTTCCTTTGAATTCGTGATCCAATCAGGAAATCCTACAAACGGCCTCATCGCGTGCAACTTTCGATGAGCTCGAGCTCTCGTGCCGGCGTCCATCCAATCCAACTCCGTAACCATCTCGTCGAACGCCGCCCTGATATCTAGCAACATCTCCAACGCCTATCGACAATAATCAACAATGATAAATCATTATTATACCCTTTCACGTACTAGAAAAATATTGATTACGAGTAAAGCTCGAATTTAGGGTATCTCAGATTAGGGATCGGCAAACATTCTCCGACCAGATAGTAAAGGGCCAGATAATAAATAGGCTAAGTTAGATAATTATATCGACAGTTATTTTACAAGAAAGAAGATAAGAATTTTCAAACAAAGATAATAAATTTATTATTGAAGTTAAAGAAATTAAAGTTAATAATAAAAGTAATATTAATAATACAATATTTTATTTTGACCGTACAAAAACAAGTGCTAGGCCGTAGTTTGCCGATCTCCATGGAATATTTCGGGGATAATAATCGCCGCACGTGCGACCGCGAACCTTTTCTCGTGCCTGCTCGTTGAAATGCTTTTGTGCATAAATGTAGCTCAACGCCATGCCGAAGTTCGCGTTGACGTTGCCGGTGCATCCCTTCCAGCGCGGCGTCTTCTCCTTCAGGCCGAAGATCTTTTGAGAAAACTGGAAGCCGAGATCGCGGAACTTCTGTAGCGTCAGGGGGGCAACGGTCGCGTACACGCTCCACCAGACATATCGCACTGAAAAATCGGCTCAACGTTAATGTTATTTATCATCACTCGTTATTTATCGGACGCGTAATCACCGTCGGGGTTTTAAACACGAAACAATCGCGGACTTATTTCTACAGATACGGTGCAGCCTCCGATAACTTCTGACCTTTTCTCGCCATTCTTTTTCTTTCCCTCGGGTGTGAAAACACCCGATATTATCCGTCATGGATTACCGACTCTTCCAAGCATCTTCGTTGCTTCAACGATCTTTGGTGTTTGGAGAACGTACTTGCAATTGAGTCAAAGCTTAAGGAAGTTTTCGTATCGCAACGCGAAAAGCACTCGAGACTTTTTTTGCGCTGTTATCAACAAATAAATTTATTGTTTATCGCTTTTATTAATTTATTTTATTATAATTCTATCACTTCTATCAATTTACTATTATAATTATTTCACAGGAGAAAGATTTTATATAATGAAAACCACATTGCAAAAGCCATTCGAATATACAAACGCAAAGAGGGATGCTTCGAATTACGCAGCCCTCTCTTTCTCTTTCTCTCTCTTCTCTTGTGTAAATGAACGCAAGTGGAAAAGCAACGAGATATGTAATGCAAGTTAGACGAGCACACATCACGCCAAGTGGCAATCGTGTTCGCTTTGACGAGGGTGCGAAATTGGACGTACCTATCGTGGCGGGCGGGGTGATGGACAGCAGCAGCGGCAATTTTTGCAAATACTGCAGGTCTACGACGATAACTCGATCCACAGCCGGATTTATCGTGACGTTTGTATTCTCGAACACGGCCTCCACGTATCTCGTCCAATTCCACTGAAACAACGTCTCACGCGTTAATTACTCGTGTATTAAAAGTGAAATTCACATCTCGCTCCTGTTCCTGGCAACCCTCGACTTAGAGAGATGAAAATTTTGATTTTTAAATTTATAAAAATCTAATTTTAATTTTAAATTAAATTTTAATTTTTAATTTATAAAAGAAGATTAAAAGATGATTAAAGATAAGTTGATTAAAACATAAAAACAATTATCAGCGAACAAAATGCGAATGAAATGCAAATAAGCAAATTTATACCAAAATGGTAATCGATGTTTACCATGTTTTAAATATTAAATCGCGATGGAACTTTAATTTCTTTAATATTATCCGACAATAATTTTGTAAATTTTTAAATATTATTTTCTTCGTGGAATTTTATCTCTTTGACTTCACCTTAATCGGAATTTCGATAAAAATTACATCCCAGTAAACACAAAGTAACAACAATGTAACGTCAACGTTAAAATTTTCTACTCAACAATATAACTGTTATATACAAGGCATGTTACATTGTAGTTATATTGTTGAGTGGGAAATTATAACGTTGACGTTATATTACTATTACTTTGTGTTTACTGGGATGGTTCCAAATGTTTCACGCTAAAATGTAAATTTCGCGGACTTCATTTCGTATTAATTTAATCGAGTGTTTACTTGTGGTACGCATGAATATTCTTATAAGAAGACATAAACAAAAACGTCAATATGTTACCTGTTGCGCCTCTACATCAGTGAGTTGTTGCAGGTCATCAATCGTCACCTCGTGAAGGAGATGATCCGAACTGCGCCGTTCTTCGTTCGTCGCCATGATCTGGACGGATTTCAAAAGAATTAAACGTATTCCTGAAAACGATTATCCTCACAATGGAAGTTGAGTAAGAATAAGAGCCGCTGAACTGTTTAATCGATTGTCAAATCTTTTCATTAAAAAATTTAAAAATAAAATATCAATAATTAAAATTAAATTTATTAACTTTGAATAGGTAATTTTAAGTACGTTGCACTTTAAGATATCTAGAATAATAACATATCTTCTATAAAAAAGATGTATATTAAAAGTAAATATGCGATATGATGAACTATGATATATAGTTTCATGAGAATTTATTACTTACCTTGGCAAGTTTCGTGCCGAATTCTAAAATCTCATTAGCATAATTCGCACTCATATTACCAGCGCCCGCCAATTCGATCATGGATTTTATGTACTTTTTATACTCCATCAATTCTGCTTGAAAACGCCGCGGATCTAATAAGTAACGCTCACTAAATCCAGGGGATACTTGCTCCATCTAAAAAGAATTTTGTTTCCTGCACTTCGTCACGAAGAAATATACAATATTTATGCAAAAGAATTATTTATTTTTCTCACAAAGATAATTATTTATACAGAGTATCTCAGAACACTGCATCCTCAAGTGTGGAGATAAAACTGATTGAGATGAATGAAAAAACCTGTTTCGCTCGATTTAACACTTAATATCTCGATTATTATTGCGAAATATCGCAAAATAATAAGGGATTTTTTTGTTCATCTCAATCCCTTCTATTACTACACGGGAAGATGTACAACAGTGCTCTAAGAAACTGCATAGCTCGATTATAACAAAAAATATCAAATTAAATTACTTATGTTAAAAGGACGTAACCATTATTTTCTCTTTTTTTCTTATTAAAATAGAAAATGAAACTATCTGCTAAAATATCAAAAATTTAATTTAATAAAATTTGGAAGAATATTAAAATATCTTGTAAATCTTATAAATTAATGTGCTATTCATTTTTATATAAAAAACTTTTTAATTTTAAATAAAACGATTTTTCATTTCTTTAAATTTTGCATTTGCAGAATTATATTTTTTTGTTGAGCAATCTTTCTCTCTTAAAATTTTTTTATTAAAAATGTTTTTGAACGCGCTTGCATTCTCACCATCATCCGATTTCTCGTGGTATCCTTAATGTCCTCGCTAATGTAAAAATTGATGAAAAGATTCAAGCCCAGTATTCGCTGTCCCATACCAGCTATCCTCGATATGTCGATAGAGGGTATTTTACCCTGCATCGGCGGGTCTTTCGGCAAATCTAGAGTATCGAGTATCTCGAAGATGGGAGCCAATCCTAGAGCTTCGACACTCGCTGCAATCCGATAATTTTCCGTAATTTTAAACATTACATTCTATCATCAAGGCTGCAGACCAACGTTTTACAGTCCGATTTAAATTGCATGTAACGTTATTTCTATTTTTATTTTCCGCGGAAAGATTTAATGCGATCGTTGTCTCTATTTAAATCATTCGCACGCCTGGTTTTCCCGATTTATGATCACAATCGTCGTCGTTCGAAGTCAGGCACGAGATCCGGTTACTTCTTCTTCGCGATAATAAAATAGTCAATTTATCTCATTACGTTATTACTGATTACGTTATGGGCACAATAATGATACATCTCAATGCGTGCAGTATTGTTAGGTAAGTTTATATTTTTTTCGAATTTATACTTATGTAAATGGTATATTACGCGCATTCTATCCTTGCGCGAAAGAACGACAATTAATGAATAATTTATCGTCGTAATAGGCAAGTTACCAGAGTCAACGATAAAGAATAGCGAGAGAGAATTGGTTCGCATGGAAATAATTATCGTTTCTTTTTCTCGAGAAACACTTCATAATTTGATACAACTTCTCAATTCAAAATTGACTACTTATACTAGTTTATCTTTTTTAAATTATTCTAAGAAATTGCAATTTATAAATCTATTATTTGTATAGTTCATTTTATGAGTTCGGTGAATTTTTCCATTAAAAAGCTTTATAATTCAATAATTTATGTAATTATTGAATTTATGTAATTAAAAGATTTCCCTGCAAATTTTTAAAACTCCTTTTTTCAAAATTGGTCAAGTTGATATTTAAATTCTTAAGACTTACCAGTATCCATGCAGGTCTTGTAAAGAGCTCTCGCCAGCTTCACCGGCTTGAGATCGGTTTCTTTATCCGGCTCCTCGAGTAAAATCCTTAAATTCTTCAAAAGTTCCTCCCTAAGCAAGCTTAGTTGATCCCAGAAACTCTGACTTTGGGGAATCGGATGTCTGTTGATCCAGCCGCCGCAGGCGAAGTTGTAGAAGTCTTGACAAGGATCCACGGATCTGTTCATCGCGCCTATCACTCGCGCCGCTATGATAATAAAAATTAATCTATCGTGAAACCATCTTACATTTCAATGTATTCTGAACAAAGCAAATTGTCTCTTTGCACCACGGCTTTGCACTTTCTTTTCAAATCGAGAATTCGACCAATTTTCATTTTTCGAAAATATAACGAGATGTTGTACAAAAAATACCTGTTCTAATGCATTCCTCGCTCTGACACATCTCCTTGTACTCCTCTTTGCGAAAGATCGCTATTTGCAAAGTCAGTGCTACAATGAGAGCGATAACGGTCAGTGCTAACAATCCAACGACGATTACGAGCCGCATTTCCTTTCCGCTCGATTTCTTCTCATCCCGTTGATTGTAATTCCTGTCGAAAAACAATGGGAAGATTCCAACGATAAAACGAGTAAAAATATGTAACATAATTTATATAAAAATTAGTTTAATCAAGACAGTGTACAGAGATTTCACTTTTTGTATTCAATTAAAGTATGTAACAATATTTCATTAATATTTATTATTAGATTTTTTTCTAAAATGTATAAGAAAAATTACTAAATACAGAACATTAAACAAAATAATATTTCGAAATTCGGCTTCTCAAATCGTTATACAAAGACTCACTTTTTTCTATAGATTGATATGTACTACTTGAAACTGTCAAATCATTAAAATTAAATTATAATAAACACATAAAAGAAAGGAAGATAAAAGAAGAAAAATCTAAATAAACAATTATCTTAATAAGCATTTCATTGAATCTTCAGAAGGTTTAGAAAGGCGCAAAGCATAGTATTTGAAGATGATTTCATATTTAATAGACATGTTTCGAAAGAATTAATATAAGAAACTAAACCTAGTCATCTAAGTGAGAGAAGTACGAAGAAAGGAAATTGAAAGTATTAAGAAATAAGAAAATGTTATTGATTCTTTTTATCAAGCGAAGAAAACGCTCATTACCATGAGACATTCGAGTTTCCTTTCGCGTTCTCCACCGTGTCCCTCTCATTATCTTCCGGGTCGTTCACCTTCAAAAGAAAAATGATGACATATATATTTTACAATAATTGCCTCTTATCCACTTCTTGATATTTTATTCTATTAATGCTAACGAGCGTGCCTGTCGGAGAATGAGCCTGTCGTTGCGTTCGCAACATTATATTCAACTCCAAACTAACCAACTGCTAGTGCAACGCGGGAGAAACTACTTTGATCTGACAAAGAAGTAATATCTTATGACTTGACTTCTGCGCTTCGTGCCATGAAAATACGAGAGATCAAAGTGCAACTAAAACAGATGCATCTCATATAACATAATCAGGAACCTTGAAGCGACTCTACGACAGTAATCCACCGCGAATGATTAGCTTGATTCTCCTGAATTGCATTTCAATAAGGAAGAATATTTCACTAGAAAATCCTGATGGAAAATTTTACAGCGAAATGGATCAAGATAGAAAGAATTATGAAAAAAATTTATACCTTCATTTATTTATTAAAATGGCGCGAATAAAATGACTCAATTATTTTTGATAAAAAAAGTAGCTTTCATTGATATTGTAAAATATAAGATTCGATTTTGTTAGCGTGATAAAAATATATCTTCTGTTTTTAGGGAGGTGTTAGCTACGCAATGGCGGAGTACACTTAAAAACAGAGTATACTTAAAACGTAGAAGTGCCGATAGATCCGCGTGAACGACACACATCCAAATAATAGTTCTCGCGCACCTCGACGTTTAATTCCGCATCTGGATCTTACGTAAGTTCGCGTTTCATTTATTTTTTGCGTCATTGCCGCGAATAGCGACAATCGGCGACTAGACGGTTTCGGTTTTAATGGGACGAGGATCGTTCGCGGCAGGATATTAGGCACGAGGAGAATAATGACTGAAGTAATCCCGCCGATTCTGGGGCAAGGTGAGCGTATCGATCATACGGTTTTAACGCCGCGGACGGATGATACCTCGCAGATTCAAACCACGTGTTACAGCCGTTCTTTCTTGTAATTATTCGGCGCGCGTGAAACAGGTCGGAAAGAATGATCCTAAGAACACATTGTCTTCCCGCATAAAAATTTTATTGGACCGAGGAGATATTATATCATTGCATACAATCGAAACTAAACTCTATGCTAGATAGACTTGACTAAACCGATTTTGAAGTTAATACCCGATGACATAACAGCTTTATGTATATTTTTAACATGAGCTCCTCCAATATTTCTTTCATTAAAAATAATCTTCGTTAATGTATATATAAGGTAGCGAAAAAAAGTTAATTAATTTCAAACTCAGGATTTATCACTTACTTCTAAAAATAAAAAATTCCGGCGATTCACCGCGACGCAAATAATGATTTAGGACACCCGAATTCCCAAGTCATTCTGCTTCACCAACTACGATTAATATTAATTATGGCCGACTAAATGTTCCTTGTGTATATGTACTACCGGATCTTTATCTACCAGATGCGTGCTCAGCGCTTAACTAAAATTAATGAAGTAAAATGTTGACACAGTCGATTCCAATATGGGTCAGTCTCAGGCTTTCTTCTCTCTCTTCTAAGTTCATTAACAGGCACATGTCTAACGGGTCTCTTTTCATTTCGCATTATTTTATTGATCCTTTCACCGCCAACGATTCCAACGGTCTCTTTTTGCCTTGTATTTCATATACATCGTGTATTTCTAATTTTATTATATTTGCAAAGTGTATGTTTTTTATTATTATGTATCATATTCTTAATTCAAATAAAATCATGTAAAATCTTTAAGATTTCTTTGAGGGCTTATTAAAAAGGCTCTGATTTAAAAATAAAATCTATAAGATTTGGGAAAGTTTTAGGATAAGATTTATGTTAATTAATTGAACTTTCTGTTACATGTAATTTAATTGATTCTTTCTTTCTGGATAATTATTAATTACGTCATAGATAGGAAATTTAAATGAATATAATTGACGTTGTTGAAATCGGCGCCAAGCTCTCGAAGGGATTACACAGCCGTGTTTAGTCGAGAGGCGAGAAATTCGATTTTCCGCGTGCGGTGCAGACATATCGGTGTGCGTCTGACAACGTTCCCATTATGTGCTTCGACCTATCGGAATCGGCAGGCTTGGCGCCTTTTTCTTGTCGTCTTCTTCTCCTCTCTTTCTCTCATCTGTCTATCAAGTAAACCATATACAAACTTACGCAATCGTGTATCTGCTTTATTCTAGTTCCCGTCTCTCTGTTCAAGTAAACAGTCTGGTGCCTTACGATACCATAGGCACCATGATTCCAAGTTATTTCTGGTTATCCTCTCTGTTTAGTTCTCTTCTCCTTCTTCACTTTAATCTCCTGCGTTTGAGTGGAAAAAAGTGCCATTTGTGCATTTAACAGTCCATTAATATTAGTCGCGATTTTTATCGCAGCTATTGAATGTTTTATTATCCTTTTACAATGCACAGAGAGTCTATTTCAAATCTTACAAGAAGAGAAATAAGAAAAAATCTCAAGAACATAGTATGTTTGCATCTTTTATTACAGAATCGCATTACATTGTGTCTTGTCTTCCTATTCTTCTCGTCGTAATATGAGACAATCCAATTTTTAATGGCTGTCCTTAACAGTATTTAAAATTCACGGCCGTAGAATGTCTCTACCGCTTCTGTCAGTATAATTAGTCTCCGTTCAGGTAAATCATTTGCTTCTCGGCAGCGCGGAAAATCGCGGAGATTTAAAGAGGACATACAAAATTGACATTCATCGATAAAACGTCTGTCATGCTTATGGCCACTCGCTGCTCGGCAATTGTCATCGTCCGCTTCCGATCCTTGCGTGTCCTTGCGGTCCGGTAATTGTCATCCGACCGACGTCGCTTCCGACACGCCGTCGTCCTTGCGCGCCGTTAAGATTTCACCGTTTGACGTCGGCCGAAAGGCCGCGGATGATAGGTTCCACCTTAGGTGATGGGCGATGTGTCTGACATTGAGTCTCGCGATGGAATTGCGGTTCGACGGAATTGCAATTCGCATCCTGACGATCGGGGAAATACTCGCCGAACTGGCTCACGTTCACGTGCGTCGCGACGAATGGATATCTCTCTTCCTGGATATCATCGTCCTCAGATGTAATCGGCTGACGAGGGATTTTACTATGCAGCGTTGATAATGGGAATCATCGAGTATTATCTCTTTATAAGATTACGCTAAGCTTCGCGCTGATCTCCCTCGCCTCTATCTCGCGTCTAATTAATTCTTTATGTTACGTTAATATATTCCTTTACCGACGACGAAGCGATAAACAACCAGAACCCGACACGCATAATTCAATCCTCTTCCAATATCCTTTCCAATACTTTGACTTACTCACAATCAGATAAAAAATCGCAAGGCAGCGTCTTAACCGAGAGGCTTAAACACAGGCGGAGTGGTTATTCTTTTAACAAAGTGTGCTAAGTTCACTTATTTAGATTAACGGTAAGAACCAATATACCTTGTCACAAGTTTCTTTTAATCTTTAAATTTAAAGATAGATTGTTAACGCAAACGGTTCAAAGCGACACAATTTTTTTAATTACTGAAGAAAAGACAGATATACCTTAGAAGTATTAAAAAATTACTTTATACTCTGCAAATATAATTACGTTTTATAATTACGTCGCTAAATAAGGCATTTGTATCTGCGAAAAAAAGCAATTTTCCTTGCAGTAATTAAAAAAGAAATCCAAGTCATATTATCCGGAATTTACCTGTGAAGGAACAAAAAATCTCGACGAGGTCGAGTCCAATAGACAATTCCGCGCAAAAAATAATGCGACATTCGCATAATGAATCTCTTCTGTATTTGTCTTCCGTGTTGATTGCTTTTAATGAAACGTATCTTTGTCGATTCTGTCATTAACTGTTCCTGTGTAATCATCTAATAAAACGATAAAATTATCCGACTAATAATTAATAAAATTGAGCACTTATTAAATATGAGCTTCGATCCATAGATTTAGCAATAACAATATATTAATATAATATATTAATAAATTTCTAATTTCAACGAGATCTGTTAGAATTCCTCGGTTGCCTTGTATTTCTGGTTTCACGCTAAATACAGCAGCTTTAATTCCAACCATTAGAAATAGAGAATTGATTTATCGGCATACATTCCTCCTTCACTGATTATATTAATACTGATCATTAATTCCAGCCACGTTTATTAATTCCATCGGCGTGAGTAAACTCCAAACATCGCAAACCCATAACAGCGTACCGTAACTATCGTCAATATTCTCTAGCTCGTCACGTACGAGACAAGTGCGAGACATTATCAGAGACGTTGACTCCGATCATCATGCGGCACGTGAATGTCTCTATCGTTCAATCTACATATTGTATGCTGCATATTCTGTCATATCGCGATCAAGTCGGCATATTAAAAGAATATATATATAAAAGTACATATTTTAAATATGTATATACATATATAAGTTTAAGAAGCATCAGAAATATTAAGGATTGCATAAAATTTATATAGGTATAAGTTATTTTCTAAATGATATCAGAAGTGGAAAAAAATCTTAAAAGTTCAAATGCTGATATATATTATATTATTATTTATAAAAGAGCTTATGTCTTAAATGTAATGCAATTCTTAACATTTCTGATTCTCTTTACAACCTCCTTAAGAATTTCCTTTGCCAACAGACTCTTACGACGTCTCTCGTCGAGTCTGCTTCATTATTCTCGTTTACGTTCGCAGTCTATTCTAATTGTAAGAGGAAGAAGCAAATGGTCTGTGTATTTTTCTTAGATCGTTTCCCCACGCAAAAAGATGCGACTGAAAAAGATACATATGAACGAGCCGTAACATCTCACTTATCTATTTGTTTCTCTCTTTAAGAAGAGATACATCTGATACATTTATATCAAACTAATATCAATTGCAACAGGTAGAATTCCTCAAATAAAAACTTACCGTTTAGATAATTTTTGATTGATCCATATATTTCAGGCTTAATGCAAAGAAACTTATATTTTACCATTATTTATTTTTCACCGATTTATTTATTACAGTAATAATTACTGAATTAAATTCATTTTTGTTGTTTATAATAAACCATATAAATATTAAACTGATTAGATTGTTTCTGAAAAACACGTGATAGTTAATCTGAAAGTAACAGATGGTGTCTTGCTTGAGGGACTCGAATCTAAGGCCAGGAATCCTTCAGCGACGCTCGAGAAAGCATGATAATTATTCTCAATAGTATTCGCGGTTTTTATCCGACGGGTAATGATGAATTTAACGAGCGGCGAAATTATCTTTCGACCGATTAGGCGATGCGTAGATCCAGGAGGAGGCTGACGCGCAGGCTACCTTAAAAAAATGACCAACATTTACGATAGGTCCGCACACAGCCTCCGCGTCCTGCTGTTTCGCAAGTGGAGTGCCTGAATGCGCCATTGAGAGGATCCTATTTCAACGACACGAACGATGGGGAGGTCGCTGAGTGCCGCCGAGCTGTTGATGCTTGAAACCCATTATCGCCCTATTACTTGATAATACAATTACGGTAGCGAAGGTGGTCAGTGACTTCTGGCATCAGCGCGTCCGCGAACCTCCGCGCTAACGTGTGTATCACTTTTTCTGCGTCTCTCTTTCACTACGCGCAAGTTTAACGTTTCGTTGAAATTATTCCCGAGCCGCGCGATTTCGCTCTCGGCATCGAGCGAACGGTTCGAGACGCGAAGAAAATAAGCGAGGAAAGTCCGGCTTTCTGCAAATCTCCTTACTTTCGCAAAAATTCAGTTTCATGGATCCCTGGATGTTTAATTACACACGTCGGCCTTCATGGCCATCCTGCATTGATAGATAGATTCGCAATTTCATGGTTTCGGCTAAAGTACTTTATAATAATCCAATAAACATCAACTAGCATTGCATTATTAAAATTGTAATTATAATTATCATTTTATAATTTCCCACTCTACAATATAAATGTAATATAACATATACTAGTTGTACAATAATTACATCGTTGAGTAAGAAATTATAATATTAATGCCACGTTATTGTTAGTTGATGAGTAAATGATAATCCGCTTGTCGTCCGCCTACATCAATTACCCTAAGCGACTGATATTTGACGTTTCTGCGACGCTACGATCGAGACACGTGAGGCGTAATTCGCCGCTTAACGAGCTTCCGGGGAAGGGCTCGTGGAATGAATTCGCTTCAAGTGCTCTTCTTGCCATTGACTTAAATTTCTCGAGCGAATCTCGGCTCGCCGCGGTCGCCCGCTCGCGAATCGTGTCCGCACGCTCCACTTCTTCCACCCGCCTTCTTTCCTCTCCGTCAAAGGAACAATCGCTTCTGTGATGATCTCCGCCGGAATACGGGACCAATGCGCGACCCGTATCGCATTGATAGCGGGGAGGCCGATTAGACCAGTTTTAATCGCGAGAATGATAGAAATAGAGAATAAACGACTGTACTATGTGGAAAGGAACTTGATAACATTATCTGTTCCATTTGTCCAAACATTGAAAAAGTCCGAGAGCGTCCAAAAAAAAAAACCGCGCGGTTCAGCCTCGATTTTCGACAGTATATATTTTTTTTACCTGCGTTACTTATAATCATTTCTAGTTGGAGAAACTACTGGATTAAAAAAAACAAAGAAAAAATGCGTAAACTGCGTAGCCGTGTCGCAAAAGGTAGAAGATAATAGATAATCGCCGTAAACGGCATCGCTTTATCTGCCTCGAGCACGAATAAAATGTGATATTCGATGTTAGCAACTGGTCTTATTTTAATTATCCTTCACCTGCACGCGATTGACCTCTTTTTCCGTCAGGTAAGAAAACCAGAATTGGCTGCAGCAATGTTCGACTACTTGCAATTTCTAACGAAGTATAATCGAACACGGCAGTTTACTTTTTCCTCTTAATTGGATTTAATCGAAGAAAAAAAAACCGATTGATCGATTGCGCGGTCGAAAATCCATGCTCGCGCAGAAAATAAAATTAATTTAATATGTAACGGTAAAGTTCTAAATATCTAGCACGACAGAGTCGACCACAAGTTGATCGAAAACTAAACAAAGAACTAGAGAAAATTTTTGAAACGATTCCTACTTTTTATGCAACATATTTTTAATTAATTTCTACTTAGATATTGACGAAAATATTCGTTTGATTTCCTCTCGTAAAAAAACAAAGATTTATTACAACCATTGCTTTAAATTAAAAGAATAATTAATTATTAAAAAGTTAAATAAAATTATAAAGATTAAATCAAATCATCTAAAAAAAATTTATATGATTTACCTCAAATTTTGATAAAATAAATTTGTGATAGATTTTGTAATCTTAATCAATTTTAACGCTTAATTATTCTTTCTGCAATGACAAACGATGATTGAACGTTCAAGACTTTGTTCCTTGGTAAAAAGAGAGCAAGCACTTTTTCAGCATTTAAATTTAAAAAAGCCATAAAATAATTTACTTATTTACGTGCTCTTGATTATAATTTATGCTATCAGAAAACAAGAGACTATGTACATTTTTAGATTATTTATTCTTTTTATAATAAAAATCACAATTGTATTTAAAAAAAAAAAATATATATATAGCGCGAAGTATAGGCGCGAATAGCGTCGCGCCAATACTTTTCCACAGTTTTAATTCATGACGTTAAAATAAGCGTAGAACAGATCATAACTATTTGCGAGGATACTAGATTGCCCCACCTTGTGCATCGCACGCACAGTGATAAGGCTGCAAATGCATAGATGCCTTATGTTTTATGCAAAGATCGGTACACGTGCCGCTAACAAGAAACGAAACGCGCGAATGCCGAAGTAAGACAAAGAGACGCTCCGACAAGCGGAAAGGAAGCTGTCAACAGGTGGAACGAGGCGCAGTACTTGCAAATTACAATCGATCCTATAATTGTGTGATTAATTCGATGCATCAAGTTCCTTACTGAACGGTTAGTTCTTTCAATTCCGAGTGTGCAAAGTAGCGTCGAACAAATTCCAATCTACGTGCCAAATTTTCAGACGAGGACATCTTTCGGAGACAAAGCGTCTTTCACGATAAAGCGAGATAATCCTACGACGTACATTCACCAATTAGAATTTAATTTAAATAAATCGCACCTCCAGTTGCGCGCATTGGCTTCCTCGGACGCAGGATGAATGTGAAACAAAACCATTATACAAACATGTAGGATTTGCATGAAATTTCAAGTACGCCGATTCGGAGACGACTTTATCTCTCGGCGCCGCTTTTACTGCGCCTTCCACTCGCCGATCTGCGTCTTTGCACATGACCTGAATAATTATTTCATCCAGCAAACTGTCCGTCAAAATCAACTTCTCCCGAAACAAAAGAAAAATACAAGTCTATTCCCTCTGAGAAATAATGATCAAATTGTTAAAATATTTTACTTTCATTAATAACTAGTATGTACGACGTCAAACGATTTTATAATGATATATTGTGATAAGAATAATCTTCTCAAATAATGAAACATTTTATAATAGAAATGTAAAGTTTGACATTGCTATCTGTTTCCTAAACTTTCCTTTAGTAAAAATTTACTGGAAAACTGAATATACTAAATTTAATTGATTTTTATTAAATATAAAAACTGAATAAATTGAATTTATTTAACTAGTTATTCCAATTCGTTTAACTTATTTCATTAATGTCCATTTTTACCAACGCAGATTAACTTTAATCTCAGTTTAACTTACTATTTATCTTTTTTTAATTCTTGGAATTAGAAAGAAATAAAAAGTAAGTTAAACCGAGATTAAAGTCAATCTAAATTGATAGAAATGGATATAACATGTTTAATTTAATAAATTAATTATTAATAAAATTATTAATTATTTAAATAAACATATTCAGTTTTTATTCACGTATGGAAATGGAGTTAAGTACTTGCGTGACGCTAAATTGACTTTTGAGAGATGCTGGTGGCTTATCATGAAAAAATAATCCGAGAATATAAATGGCCTGTCATTTTCTAAAATACATAATCGCACAACACAATAATGTCTCATATCTGCGCGCGCCCCTAATCACAGGATTACACAAGAATCACGTACAAATCTGCGAGATAAATAAATCCGCGGAGGAAAAGCACCAGATTGGCTAAGGGACAGGCAGCTGAATTTTAATGTCAACCTGACGAGATAGTCAGGCACAATGGAGCTCGCTCGAATCTGACTTATCCCCCATCCCTATCGGCACGCTTGTTCCTCTCAGTGTCATTCGGATAAGGAAGCGCGCCGCGACTCACCTTGTATCTCATCCTCGCGTCTCCTCCCCCGTCCCGTTCTTCCTGATTTCTACCTTCCCGTCCTTCAGTCCCTCTACCTTCTAGGCCGACGTTGTCTCTGCAAAAAGACGAGATGAATTATTATTAAAAAAAAATGTCTCCGCGCCTCATCTCGATGCGCAAATGCGACACGGCGGCTGATGAATCACCTGTTTTGCATTGAATGACGGAACGCGAGCGTCTTGTTTTCTCCTCGCGATTCCTTTGTCATCCGCGCGCGCCCGCGATTTGTCCTCCGTGGAAGACAACGACGTCGCCGTCATCTGTCCTCCGAGGGGGAATCTCTCTTTCTCTCTCTCTCTCTCTCTCTCTCTCGGCCAAAATTAATTCAGTTTTCATTCATTGATCGTCTGCATTTCGGCGTGCGTGTTCGGACGTTGGCTTGACAAGGATGTGCCGTCGGCCTCGGCACGGCTAATTCCGAGAGCTCGAAGAAAGAAACGGATGAGCGCGTCTCGACTTTTACCGGACACGAGGATGCCGATAAGCGCGCGCGGATGTGCCCGCCGCTTCCATAATGATTTACCTCTCCGGGATGCGGCATGGTACATTAACCGGTTAACGAATCGCGCACCGCTCGATGACTCGATTATCTGACAAAACGCTTTCATTTCCACGAGAGCAGATTCGAATTTCCACGCGCGAGCGATCCATGATCCGGCGCGCTTGAAACCGCGCTCTTATTATCGCGTCGTGATAAACGACTTTTCACATCACGGGAAGACTCGTGCGCTGGAAACCGTCTTCCAGAGAAAGAGAGAGAGAGAGAGAGAGAAGCCTACACTGTAACTTCTATGGATTGCCACTGCTCCTATTCAATATTCGGTTAATTTGACTAAAACAATGAGATAAAATTAGCGACATAATGAATAAGCCTTACTCAATATTTTCATTTATTTAATTTAACTTCCGTGTTAGTCAAAATTTTACCTTCCTTTTAGTCAAAATTAAATATTGAGTAGGAGCAGTGGCGACCTATGGAATAGTTACACTGAAAAAAATTCTGGTTAAAAATGTACGAATCAGAAAATCTTGTAGGACTGATTAAATATTCATAGTTATTATAACAGAATTCAATATTTTATAACTTATAATAACCAGAATTCCTATTGTAAAAACCAGAATATTTTTTCAATCCTACAAGATTTTTCTGATTCATCAGTTTTTAATTTTTTTTCAGTATAAAAATCACTCAAATTGAATATAATTTGACACTACGAATTTAGCAGTGTACTTCGAAATGCATTCGGGGGAGTACTTCAGCGAGCGATTCTCACATAATTCGTTCCAGATCCTCGACAATGTTCGAGAGGATCCGCCGCGGTCTAGCGGATTAAGCCGTGCGGAAAAGTACACGTCCGTCTAATCCGCGTAGCGATTCACTCCCCTTTTGTGCTGCGAAATTGCGTCTCGTGAAATCGCGAGATCGTTATTAAATCAGATGCATCTCGGCGGATCGATGAAAGCGTGCGGCACGCAGCCCAGCAGCTCTCGCTGCTCAGGATCGGCGCCGCAGAAATGCACGCGCGCCGAGCATACGAGCGCTAATATTGCCATTACGCTCATGAACCGAGTAAACACAAAGTTAACAATAATGTAACGTCAATGTTATAATTTCCTACTCAACAATATAACTACAATGTAACATGGCTTGCATATAACAGTTATATTGTCGAGGAAATGAGTAGGAAATTTAACATTGACGTTATATTACTGTTACTTTGTGTTTACTGGGAATAATGTGACGGGAAACATGTGCCGATATTCCTGGTATGCAACAAGGAAAAACTGCGAGAGAATATTTTTAATTATTCTCAATCGATTAAAAAATGAAACCGGAAAAAGATCTGAAGTCTTATTAGAATAATTTCTTCTCCGAGCTTTATGTCGTTTCATCTCCTCGACGTCGAGTTCTATTCTCATGGGTTGTTCGTAGATTTCTTACGTTTTATTATTGCTCTACTTGAATAAAAATTTTTACGACGCGGTTAATTCCCGATTCGTCGAAACGCGTTTGCATAATTATCGCACGCCGCGATTCGCTCGTGCGTCCTTGAGCAAGCCCGCAACGTCGTGCTTAGTGTCGTTTAGATCCGACCCTGCTCTCGCTCTACGCGATGCTTTCGATTTCGCGTCTACTAATCGTATCTGCCGCCACGCATCTCGCGCGGAGGAATCGCTGGTGCAACGGTTGCGTTGCGCTCATCTTCGATCGTTTAACGCGGCCGGTATTTGAAGATACAGTATTGAAGTGGATGACTACAGATACAGTTATTCCTTACGCAACGTGAAATGTCCAGTTGCCAGATACCGTGTGCGTTTACCGTCCAGATAAGAAATAGAGCGTTTGCGGATGTCGGCGATTTGCAAATAAGTGAAACGAAATAATTCTTCTTGAAATAAAGTTACGGTTTTTTTAGTATCACAATAAGATTATTAATTCATTAAACTAATTTATTAATATTAATATTAAAGTGATAAGAAGAAATTTAAATTAATAATTAAATTAATAAAAAACAATCTAGCGTGTATTATAAAAGTTAGTAAGACAACTATCATTAATTAATTAATTAAAACGCTTCCTTCACATTGAAATATTTAAATCATGCAAAACTTTTTAAAAATTAATATATATCTCGGATGTCATTGATAAAATAACTTATTTCGTATCGCTAAAAGTTCATTCCTTTTAGATCTAAAATTTTTATATGACCATCCCCTAGAACAAGAGAACATTGCTTTTGCTTTTCGAGGACCGTTATCTCGAAAAACGTTTCGGACACGTGAATCTAATCGAAGCTTGCAGGACTATAAACAGACAGTCTCCTCGGGTAATTTTTGGAAGAACCCGTTTCTTTGTACGAACCGGAGTAAACGAGGGGTGTAGCGGTGTAGCATCCGTTTTAAAATCTATTCATAAACACGAGACGTGTATTAAAAGAAGCGGGGTTTCGTTAAGACCACGAGAGATCGCGTAAATCCGAAATTTAATTTCTTTAAAACGAGATGATACACCGACTTTTCTTCTGGCGCCCCGCCAGAAGATAATTTAGTGCCGCAGAGACGCTTTTGTGTTGAAGGCGCACGCTATTAATCTTGCACAGCGTATTTTTTCAATTATATTTTTCCCAACTTCTTTATATCACCCCGACTTAGATTAATCTATTAGTGCATTTTATGGTATTAGAAGCTTTTTGATAATAAAAGGATCACTCGCGATGATAGAAGAAATTTAAAAAATTTGAGAAACTATACTTGACAAGTACATTCTATTTCTTCATTCGAGAGAAGGAAATTTTAATTGGTCAGTTTAATAAGATCAAGAAATTCCAGGAATTTAAGAAAATCAGAGGCTACTTGCACTGTGAGCCTATTGTCGGAACATTATCTTGAGCGAACGTGAGTTGAAAAACGATAATCGCAAGGCGTGCATAACAAACTCTGTGGTCTGCTACGTCAGTCGATGCCCAAAAAATTTATCTTGAATGTTCTTTATTAGAGAAAGGCTTTCACTTTCGATAACTAGTAATTTCACATACACTCGAGTGAATTATTATTTTTCAATACAAAATACGCAAGGATCTAACAAGAATACAGAATTAATTGAAAAAAGAGAAAAAGCTTAATGTTCTAGTTTTTACGTTTGACAGGCTTCAATTAATCATCAATATTTACGTATACAATTCGAAGAGCTACAATAATTTTTTTCTTTTCAAGCTGAAATTCATGTGCGTATTCTCACACGTAAATACACAGTATATTCTGATAACGTTTTAAGAAAATTTATTAGAGACTGCGTCATGTACGATGTGTACAGCTAAACTATGTCACTATCAATAGGTAGCTATATATTAGCAAGATTAGAGAAGTTCACGTCTTGCAAAAGAACCTTTGATCTCTGCGTGCATTATCCGCGTCGCGTGCGTATGAAGATGTTTAAAAGCACCACGTGCGTTCTTGGAAAATTTGACATTTCGCATAATAAGCTTGCATAATGATATGGAAACTTAGAACATAAAAAATATTTGTATCCTTTACTTTTAAGAAAAAAAAAAATCTTTGGCCGTCTTTCTTTATTTTGTGCTTGCCGGGAATAAAAAAAAACTAAGAATCTTCGTACTAATCTCAAAATAATGTTTTGCAAACTAAATTGTAATATTTTTTAAAATAAGTAACTAAATGTAATTCAAATGAATATAATTTTGCAAAATAAATGATAATATTTCTTGAAGTACCATTTATTTTACAAAATATTAAATTCGTAATTTAATGTAATATAAAAAAATAAGACAAGTCAGATAAATAAATTTGTGTGACATTGTGCGAATTAAATATTTTATTTTCTTATCAGGGAGAACAGTAGAGAATCTTCTGAAATTTCATATGATGTGCAAACAAGCGCTCACCTGTTCGCAGCTTCCCTCGACGAGGTGTCTCATAAACGCATATTAAAACGTCGTTCTACGTGCCGTCAGGTCTTCCGCGCTCCTTGGAACAAACAGGCTCGGTGCGAAAAAACGATCGAAAATGCGTCTTTTCGTCTCAACGTCGCGATTCTGTTTTCCTCCGTGTCGCCGCAGCCGCTCACGTCATCGCTTCGCGATTCGCGCGGGCCTCGTTATTTTTTCCCTGTTTCTCTCTTTTTTCGATGGTTTTTTTTTCGTTCTGCTTTTCGACGGCCGCGTACGTTTCCGTGTGCCGGCCGCGGCGGAGGAAGATACGACTCGAGGACCGCTAGTAAACTAAACTGAAGTTTCGGCTTGCGGAGGAGCGACTCTAATCTTCGAATCCCCCACTATTTCCGCGCCACGATGTTCCGTCAGGAGCGGATTGAATCGTCCGACGTGCGGTTTAACAAGGCCGTGCAAATCGCTATCTGTGACTATATTTATTTATTTATTTTCGAAAAATTGCCCGTTCAAACTGAAAATCATATTAGGTATTTTTATTGTTCTGTTAACAGCGGCATATATTTTAACTAATTAATTATAGAACTTTCCCCATGATTATTTCAAGTACCTTGCTATTATTATTTGACGTTGTTATGTTAATGTGAAAAATTGTACGTATATCACAAATACATTTCTAAATGTTTTTTTATAACTTCATCCAATTAATTCATCCCTTGTTTCTTGATTCTTGTAACCTTGTCATTTTTCTCTACAAATATATTAATATTAATTCAGTTAACAATAATCTAATAACTAATAATGCTAAATATTCAGGTTAATATTGGCATTGTCCTCACAATAATCGTTCCAGATAGCATCTGGATTCGAAACGAAGCTCTCTGTTCCCTAGAGAAACAATTTCCCGAAGTCATACCGGGCACCCGACGGCGGCGCCATCGTTACCGTCGATCCTGATCGATCGACGTCGTAGATCCTCGCGTTTCCTCGGCGGCGCGTTTTAAAAGACGCGGATTTTGCCGTCCGTCAGCATTTGCCGCGAGGCCTCGGTGGCGGGAGGTGCGCAGCGCGCCGTACCTCGTACCCCAGCCTCACGGCGCCACTCCTCTCTTCCTGCGGACGCGCAACGAATCGTAATTGGCCCCGGCTTACTCCCGCGGATTAGATTGCAATTTATCTTGGCCTCTTTGACCCGACCGTGTGCTCCCCTCGGCCTCGCGAGCGCGTGGGTCGCGCGTCGGGGGCTAGCACGCGCATCCTCGTATACGCGGCGGCTCGCGAACGTCGCCGTTGCCGTCGGTCGCGTGGACGGCCGCGGCGCGCCGAAAAAGCGGAGCCCGCGGAAATCCCGGCTTGACGAACATTTCGGCCCGTAGCAGCGTGACACGCAGTCACGGGGAATTAAATGATGTCCATTCTGAAAAGAGTTGAAAACGCGAAAAAAACGATGAAAACAATTTTAATCCGTTCAGAGAAAAGCGTGATATGTAGACGCACGAATTTAATATCTCGCGGCTCGATATTTTTAATACTGTATCTCATTGTAGATTCTTGGTACTTTAAAGCATACATATAAAGAGAATTATTAAATAATACAGAGAGTTAAATAATACGATTCAGACGAGTTTGCGAGGCAGATTAAAATTTATTTAGATTTTTAAAAAATTCTATTGATAAATATTACGTTTAATATAATGACCGCTTTTATAGGAATTTTTCCTCCCTTTTTATAATAATATTTTTCTTCTTTTCATGTATGAGATATTTATACAATATATTTTAAGCATTGTAAGACGATTTTTTTCCTAAAATTTATCCTTATAATATATTTAAAAGATACTTCAGAATATCTTTTAACTCAATTTTTATTTCATCACAGATGATAGATTTTATAATTTATATTCAATTTCATGTCGATATTTTTCGGTAATCAATTCTTTTTTTAACATTTCTTAATTTCTTCCATATCACTTGCAACTTGCAACTTCGCTCGCCGACTTGCCGGGAGAAGAGACCTAAAAAAAATTGCGGTTTGAAAGATCTTATATCAGTGTCAGGAAACAACACTCAACTCGCGCTTTTTTTTTTTGTTTCGACGTAATCGATTGGGTACGAAGACTAAACGAGCGAAAAGAACGATTACGAAAGGTAACCGGACAAATTATTTACCTTTCCGTCAACAAGACCCAAAACTCAGCTCGATGCGCTTCGTCGAATTCGCTTATGAACACACTATTGAGCAACGCGCAATCGAGAGAGGAAAGTAATCGGATGACGCTTCTCCGTTTGTTGTTTTTCAAAAACAAAAATATTGCCACCTGTATTACGGTGCATGTGACCCACATCGCGAGAGCAAGTTAAACACCGACGAAGGCGAAAGCTCGATGCGTGCCGTGGTGTATCAATGCAGCACTTTCACGGATTTCTGAAAAATGTAAGAACTAGCGCGGCCACGAAGTGGAGTATCCTATTAGAATTAATTTGTTCTTATCTGTCGTAGAAAGTTGTGGAAGCAACAATTTCTTGTCGGCCTTTTAAAGGCCCAAAGGATGCGCGTGACTGACATAAAGCTATCTGGCAATTCTCGAATTTCAGTTAATACGTCGTTGAAAGATGGAACGATAAGCCGCGCGGTTCGCCGCTCCGGAATAGGGTCACGCTTACTGAGCTTCGTTTTAATTTTACGAATGCCTTGTTTGCGATGCGCTCGAATTATATCAAACAGATTTCATCGCTCGTCGAGAGAGTTATTGTTCTGTCAGCAAAGCTGTTAATAGCGTTTGCTTTAGTAGAGAATGGCGTAGAAAGAAAATAATTAATATTAAGCAATCGAAAAGTTTTGCTAAACTATATCTACTGTTTTTATGTTGCATCTTAAATATATATGAAATATAATTACATTGTTTCATCATATTGCACTGTATAAATTCATATTTTTGTCAATTTATTTTTTCTTCCAAAAAGTAAATTATTTTCTAACAATCTAACGCTTTTATTGTAAAACGATAAATCTGTGATCAAATAAAAATGAGATCAAGTAAAAGATTCTTAAATATTTTTTAAATCTCGTAAGAGAATTAATTTTTAAATAAGATTATTATACATATAAGGATATTATACATATCCTAAAATGCTTCAAATATATTTCAAAAATTTATTTATTTATGATGTATGCATTATTAAATATAATTCTTTCAATTATTAATTTCTCGATAATGTGCTAGAAAAGTAATCGCGAACAGTTCTCAGGTCCGACAATTTCATCTCACAATGAGATTAATTGTTAATCAGAGTAGCATGAAAGCCGTGCATACAAAGAAAAATAAATGTTATTGATAATCTCATTAACTCTTTCCACAGTCAGGGATGAATTATTTAAACAGATATGAATTATTTAAACAATACCAGAGCTTCCGAAACTAATTTATTGTTTTTTGAGAACCGTACGGGATTCAGATGGCAGATCAAGCCCGATTATTTACGGCGCCGTCCCCGATTGAAATATAAGTCTCGAGTTAAATATTAAACGGTGTAATTGACATACTGCGACTTGTCTGCCTCGGTTAGCTGCAGCACTATGCGTCCGTGCATAGGTATGTGTGTGCGCGAGATTAAATAATTGCTTCAACATATATTATGTGACGGTGGACACGCGGAGAGGAGGCACAAGACAAAGTAAATTGACTTAACTGTTAACGTCCAGTTTAACCATAATCGCAGTTGAATGATGCAACTGAGCCGAACGTAAAACAGTTCCAATCATGTTTACCGAATTTGTTAATCCGTATTGCGTGCTATGCAGAATTAAAAACAATTTCAAAAAGAAAAATCGTACAGCATAAATTAAATATACACAAATTATGTTCAATATATAAGTACATCGATATAAAATTATAGCCTTTACGTAATAAATCATATTATAATAATGTAAACATTACAAAGATTCTTGAATGGGATTAACATTATTGTAAGCGGTTAATATCAAATGTCATTTCATAGGAAAACCACTTCCGAGAAAAACAATCTCCTGGAAAAAAAAGTAGTTAATGTCAAATAAATCATACTGCATCTAATAAAAGAAGTCCAAACGAGGAAGAGATAATTTTTCACTGATAATCGAGCCGGCGTGGGATGAAGAGGACAAAGAGCCTTGACAAAGCGCGCGATGAGAGTCTACCTACTTTATTAAAAATGTAAAACAGTTGGAGCGCTCCAGGTACAAAGATGACACAGTGCGTTTTTTTTTTAAGTGAGAGAACACCTCGCGGAAATTAAATGACAACGTCGATGACGGAAACGAGCGGAGAGAGACGACCCTAAGTGTCGTGGTATCTGCAGTAGGTACTGTCCTCCATGAGCTCTTGAGGAATCCATTCTTCCGCTGGAAACTGATGCGACAGAGTCGCCGCGTGATCCTCCACTTCCTTGAGGACTCGCAATAAATTCCCGCCCACAAGTTTCTTTATATCGGTCGCGGACCACCTACGGTCTCTGGTCAACTCGGCCAGCAGCAAGGGGTAGCCGGAAACGTCTGGCAATTCCGTCGGCGGCCTGAATAAGTGCAAATGTTTCTTTCAATCCTTTTATCGCTTAAGTCCATCAGACTCTGTCCGAAAGTACGTCACAACGGAATAAAATAGTGATCTCAACTGCATAATATTTTGGATCTACGCCAAGCATAAATGTAAAAATTATTATTTTGTCATTATATAGGCAAACGAGATAAATGTGAGATTAATAGACACAGATGGTAGCTACAGGATTGAGTAATCGGATAGTTATTTTTATAGCGAACAAGCGCAGAATGTTTTGCCGAATGTGTACTCATTCTTTGACATAGATAAAAATGAATATGACATTTTGATTATATTTTAAATTAGCGAAATAAATTAGCGGGATTATTAATTATTATAAATTATTTAGATATGCTTTGCGAGCTTTAATCGCAAATAAGAGATGAATGAAACGAGTTGTCGGCAATTGCTCGGAAAGTTATTGGAAAGTAATCGCGTTGCGTAATTTCCGCAAACATGCATTAGCAGTGCTAGTGCATAATAAAGATACGACGATGCTGGCGCGTTTTCAGCTACCTTAATATCCCGTCGTAGCCCGCACCGAGGCCCACGTGGTTGACGCCAGCTGTTCGTCTGATGTGATTGATGTGAGCTGTAAAAAAAGAAACGACCGTGTCTATCTCGTCCCTTTGCTACGTCGGTGTTTTTGATGTTTACTACGATTTCGACCCTCAATCTTCTTTTGATATTTCTCACACCGCGCATTTACTTACGCACCTATGATATCGTACATGGAGGCCTTATCGCCACAGCTCAAATGCGCGCTGTCGAAGCTGACCATAACCAGACCGCCGTTGAGGGACTGTGGGAAGCAGAGATGAAAGCCGCGTGATTAATCCTCGGGCAAATATCGTGACATCGCGACGAATGCTACATAATCTCTCGTCTCCACGAAATAATAAGAAATCAATATTTAGACAGATAACTCCAGGATACAGATTACGAACAAAGTTATTTATTTTCAGAAAAAAATTGATCTCTCGGACAAAATTAAAATGTAAAAATCAACGTCCGATCGAGAGCTCTTGAAAGTTAATGTTAAATTATTTATTTCTGAACCGTCGTTTGTCCTTGTTTATTGCAGCTTCGAGATAATGTGTTAAATATGCAGCGTCATTCATATGCGAATATTCCAGAGGAAGGTTTCTCTTTCTTACCAAATTTCGCAGTACATCGTCCGGGACATTGCTCGAGGAATTGCAGAGAGCCTTGGCAGCACTGTGCGAGAATATAACAGGCGCCTTTGTCACGGCGAGGGCGTCCCTCATCGTCCTCACCGAGACGTGAGAGAGATCCACGAGCATACCAAGCCGATTCAGCTCCCGGACGACCGCCTTGCCGAACGGGGAGAGACCGTCACTGTGGAAATCGGAGGGCGCGTCCGAGTTCGGATCGTCTACGGAGCACGAATCCGCCCTGAAAATCGGAAAAATCAAATTTAGAAGAAATGCGAATGAGGCTAACATTTTAAAAGAATGTATGCGAAATATGCGGTCACTTCCTTTCCGGCAGAAGCAAGATGCCATTTATTTGTATTCACGCTAATCGCTCGATACAAGTTGTAATAAACTTCTAGGGAGCTTATCAGGTTCTTCGAACGATTAATGTAAATATAAACCTCGCGATGTGAAAGCAAATATTAGTCAATACTAGATGCCAATTTTGCTCCTCCAAGGCTTCCTTTCCGCTGTCATTACCGCGCAACGCTCACGTGCGTGTCTCGCGAGCGTAGAGACGTTAATCTTCCCCGGCGGTCGTTCGAACTCACCATGGAGTGTTGCACTTGTGGGTCAAGGTCATGTAACGTGCGCCTAGTCGGTGGAAGCTCCTCAGCACCGCCATGGAGGTGCCGATGCTGTGGCCACCCTCGATCCCGACCAGGCTGGCGATCACCCCGTCCCGGTGCGCGTTCTCCAGCTCGCCGCTCGTCGTCACCAGCCGCACGCGCTTGGGATAGCGCGACGTCAAGCGGCGCACGATGTCGATCTGCTCGAGGGTGAGCTGCACGGCATCGAGGAACTGCGCCTCGCATGGCACATAGGCCGACCAGAATTGCGCCCCGACGATTCCCTGCTCCAGCCGAATCAGATCAGTCTGCCACTGTGGGCCCCAGCTGCCGTTACGCGACAGATCCTCGTCGAACGGGAAGTTGTCCAGTTTTGTGCTGCCGCGGTGCTTGCGCAGATTCCAGGCGAAGTCGTTGTGCCTGATGGACATGTTCCACGCGACATGATAAATACAGACTACAATTCTTTGATTCGAATATTTTTCTATTTTTTATTATTTTTGAATAAAGATTTGGATAGGACACAGTCCTTTTCATTTCGAGATTTTAAAGCCCGAAGCGCGAACCTCTCTGAAATTTCGAACAACTGTAGCCGATTATTTTTAGCGATCTATTTTAATTCAGAGTGGAGTCTACCCTCTGGTAATTTATAAGATACAACTGTTACCCATCGATCAGTGGAATCTCTGAGAGCATTCTTCGGACCACCTGCAACCTAGCTTCCAGCAGATGAGAACTTCGAAGTTCCAAGGCGAGAGGCAGTCCTACGCCGGCCACTAAAGCACATCCGAGGAAGAAGAATCCGGTCATTACCATCCATCTTCTCACGGCACTGCCTCCTGCAACATTGTTGGATATGAAAATCTAATCTGCATTCGATTAAAGAAATATCTGAAGTTTAAGAAATATCTGTTTTAATATCCAAATGCCTTGTAATATTTATATTAAATAAAATATAAATCATATAAATCATATAAGAAATCTATGTGATTAAATATTTATTATATAATTATACACATGTTGACATGCTAATATTTAGGCGCAATGCAGCCCTTCGTTGCGGAATCTTCTCGGGGAGACCGGGAAGATCAGCCGAGCGTAGATCGTACTTATCCGCACGTGAAATCACCATGACCGAAACTCCGATCTGCGATCGAGAGAGGATCGTCGAGCCGTGAATAGAAATCATATCAAATCGCGAGACCGTCACTTCGTCGCTTCTCGTCGTGCGATGGCTTTTCTTCCCTTCGCTCGCAGAGGCTTTTACATAAGCGAGCTCGTTGACGTGAGAAATTGGAGAAAAGAAAGAAACTGGCGAAGACTGTCGCGTTCGGTCATCGGAAACGGCTGGGGATGATGGGATAATCGAGAAAGTGTTCGGCGATCGAGCGCGACACGATGAATTAAATCCGTGATAATCTGATTTAACACTTTGCCAGTCATTACTTAGACCGATAGTAACAATTATAATTGCTGTCAGGCACGAAAGAGTAATTCGATGGTAGATATAAAAAACCTTAAATATTTAAATTGTATATATTAAAAAAGATCAAAATAAATCGTTTATTGATAACAATCGTCCAGTTTTCAAGTATGTTATAAAATTAATTAAAATTTAAATAAGTAATAATAACATTGATTTTAAGAGTGAAAGCAATGCATTTGACTCTCAAAGCCAATTTTAGTGTCATTCATTAAATATTGTTGTAAATTTAAGTTGTAAATATGAAGAATCTTTAATTATTTATATAAAATTAGTTAATTATTCAAAGTGTACATTTTTTATGTTTGGCTCTAATATAAAGTTCTCCACGTAAGATTCTCGTGATTTCTCGCGAGTTTAGCTCTTACATCGACAGAATGTAAAATAAGACTTCACAATAAGCCTCTCGAGACATCTTAATCTTACCCCGTGTGCAATAACGATTTTTCTATGGACTCACTGCTCTCTCTCGGTGGTTCTTTAGCCTTGCTGAAGGAAGTCGAGACCCCCGTGTCCTTGATGTGGTGAAGTGCATCGCCGTTAGGCAATTTTCTCATGAATTCCGGCGACGAGAGCTGCAGGCAAGTCTGCAAAAGCGCGTCCGATTTACTACAAAGCCAGCCTCCGGAGAGCAATCGTCTCCGTAAATTAAATCCTAAGATTGCAAAAAACGATGGCATAATCCCCGCGTATTATCCGCGCGAGTTGCGCGAATGTCGTGCGTTTACGCCGGTATTAGCAACTCTCGTAACTTCATGAAAGAAGCGCCGACCGCGTGGAAAACACGTCTGCCTTGAGAGAAGAAACAAATATAGAAAACTACTTTGCATGGAACATCCCTGGGAGACTTTTCGCAGACGATTGTAAAAATAACGTCACAGGTGAATCAACATTTCGAGAGCTATGCGCAAATTGTCTTCGCGTCGTCTCTCCTCGGCCAAACTTATTATTGTACTTATCGTAAAATCTCAATCTTAAATAGAAACTCGCATCTCTCGCGTAATGAGAAACAGCTTCAGATTTTTATCTTCTAACCGAACGCTTCTGACGACTCAACAAATTGTCCTGATTAAACCATGAAACTGTAATCAGATTTTTATGCTCATGAAAAAATTGCATAAATGAAGAACATTGAATAAATTATTGAAATTAAAAGTCTAGATACATATATAATACCTATACAATATAACTTCCAAGTCACATGGCATCACAGGGTTAATAAAAAGCTTTTCGAAAATTGTTTTCCAACTTTTCCAATTATAGTGAGAAATAAAATAAATAATATCTCGGGGATGTCATAAACGAGCTCGACAGAGAGAGTTCATCCGTGCCCCAGAAGAAAAGTCGAGCCAAGGGTGACAAGCGTAGCGTCCATGTATGTGTATTTGTGTGTATGCGTGGACAGCTCGGTCATCAATTACAGGAGGTAAATAATATTTCAACGGGTGTTTCTCCGGGGACCCGCGGAACTTGTGGACAGGTCAATTAGAAGGCAGTTCCTCGCAATTAAGAAGGGAAATTTAGCTTAGAGTCGTCGTCCTACCTACCTCCGAAAGGATGTCGACTTCCTTTCTCCTGGGGGGCGGCGAACGATAAACCATGCCGTCCTTACCGACACCGTACAGCTCGAACATCTTTCTCTCCCCGATTGTCTTTCTGTCCACTCTTTACCCCTGCGCCAGAGTTTTTGCTGCTACCGCCGCTATCCGTAAATACGGAAGGAACGTCGTCCCGACGCGGCGTCGGTTGTCGCGGCGCACGCGTCAACTCTCATATCGACCCGGCCTCGCGCGAGCTCGAAAAATTATTAACAATCGTCGGGGATGCTCGCATCAAGAATATTACTCGTTACTTTCTACGATCCCATATAACTTAGAAGTTACTCATTAGTTAAAATGTAACATAAGATGAACCATGGAAAGGATTCCGAGTTTATTATTGGGGGTAGTTTTACCTGCAATTGATTTAAATTCTCTGAATATACATGTGAGAATCAATTATGAAAAATTATAATTTTCTTTAAACATCCTTATTTTTACAATGACTTCAATCTAATTTTGATGAAATTAATTGGCGAGTAATGCCACTTTCTGTTTGACACATGAAAAGAAAGATTTACAGAGTTAGAAATTTCGTTTCAAATGTTAATCGGAACTTAATTGAAGTCATTCTTAAACTTCATTAATTAAATATGGACATATGGTTACGTCATGATAGCAGATTTAAAATTTATAATTTTTATTTATAATTTATATTTAAAATATTTAAAATTGAATGTACTATGAAGGGGAGGGAGGTTCTAAATTGATTACTGACAAGTGTGAGAGTAGCTTTAATTACAATATTCCTAAAAAGAGCAATTTTTGAGTTTTAGTTAAAAAATCAGATCATAATCATAAATCGTCAGAGATCAGAGCCTGCCTCCCCTTCATAGTACATTCAATTTTAAACATAACAATCTAAATATAAATAGTTTAAATATAAACAATCATGTCATAACATGGTCATAACCTGTGTTCGTCATATCAGAATCATAAATAACAATCATAACAATAACCATAGTCAGTAATCATTTTGGACGTCCTAAAAATTTGTATCCGACTTCTCTCTCGAATTAAATCAGCCGCTCCTCATCCCACGGAAAATCCGGAAAGTCGTCACTACCCAGATAGGAAAGCATGCAGAAAAATTTTAGCCTCATTTTAATTTTAAAATATAATGTCTAATATATTGCGTAATAAG
>VBVR01000842.1:0-39577 GCA_011638315.1 Tetramorium parvispinum | reverse complement strand
ATTTTGTAATATTTTAAGTCAATTTATTTTCCTTTTAATTAGCAATCTTTATAAATTAATCAAACAATAAATCTTATAAAATTAATTAAATTCCAAAACATTAACGTTTAATTTTATCATGTCTTTCGATGTGGAATTATTTATTTAATAAAATTATAATTTCAATGTAAAATTAGAATAATTAAAATATTTTATATAGTTGATAAAACTAATATTAACTGAATTCTACAAAAGTCGTTAGCGAGAGAGAAAAACATCAAGACTGCTAACATTCATAGAGGGAATTTAGAAACCTCCAAGAAGACCAAAGCATCCGATAGGCGGTTTTTCCTCCTTTGCTTTCGCTTTCCTCTTTTTTATCTTCCGGGCAGATGAGCAGACAGGCGGACAAGAAGATGGAGTCTGAAAGACCCTCGAGGTAGAAGGTCGAGATAATGAGCAGCGAGAACGGCTCGCTGCGACATATGCATTTTTACGGTATCACTCAGAGTATTAAAATGTACTTTTTCTTGCACCTGCTACTCCAGATACGAACAATATGGCTGCCCCATAAAACTTAAGATTAAATTGTGACAAATAGAAACTTTTTACTCTACGCAAGAGCCCAAATTGATTGTCGGATGCCACGTAAACGAATAAATCAAACGGTGTACAATAAAATGGAGACGGTTTTGTCTTTCGAGAGTTGAATTTTAGCCAAATATCGAATGGAAAATCAAACCACGACCTCCATATCGTTCACAATTGCCTCCATGGCGGAGCTCCAAAAGAAAACGGTCCCAGGATTTCTGTGGATTCATTCATCATCATCATCCGTCCCTTCTACCTCCCCCTTCCCACCTCTCTTTCGCTCTCTTTCTCTTACACTCATATGTGCACATATGAGTGCATACATATACATGCACATATCCTCTCTTCTTTCACCTTTTTTTTTAGCTCCTCCTTTCCTGCCCCTTTTGAACTCCATCGCTTTTCGAATATCTCACGAAGCCGCCATCATTATGGCCACCAATCTGTTGAGCGGCTAGTTGGATTATAATAAAATGCATATCGGATTTGGAATGCTGATTTTTCTAACTTGTTTTATATTCCTGCTGATTTATTTTTCAAACAATGATTACAAATTTTACGTACATTTGATGCATCGAATACTATTTTAGCTTTAAGTATTTTATAAAATTTCATTATATAGCTTCGAATTTGTAACTGTATCAGGTAAAATATTATATTAACATCAAATATTTTTATATGCTAGCATCTCTCATGTGTATAATATCTCATTTAATATTAATATGTTCACAATATATGGCCAATAGAAAAGTGTATAACCAGAAAAGAGCAAGAAATGCGTTTTACAGTATTAAAATCCGTTCGTTTAAATGAATTGTTTTATTTTCTTTTGTCAATAACATATGTCTCGCGACAATTTATTTACCGCATGTATATTCTAAATTTCTCAGGATGCACATTACATAAGGAATGTAATATACGAGCACGCACGCATGCAATAACGGAAGCTTTGTAACTGTATCAAGCCATGCTTATTTGCCGATTGAGAATATATGAGGGGGGAAAGGAGTCGAGATGTCATAAATCTTTTCACACAGAGGATCGCAATTATCTCATGCATTAAAAACATCGATGGTCGGTCTCCTTTTCTCGGATCAACACTTTGGATCGGAATGCCAAATGCTGAACGAAGTTACAAGCATGTTGTGTTACCCAATATGGAAAAGATTATGTTAAGATATTTTTGAATTTTATTAAATTGATATATGCAAATATTAATTTTTCAATAGAAGAATTATTGAGAAATTTTTAAACAGCATTAGAATAATAAAATTTTCTTTGAGTGGTGATACTATGGCAAAATTCTAATACAAATATATCCTAATGGAAAATGAAGAAAAATGACGAATTCATATTCGTGTTATGTATACCTATTTATAACATTGTCTCTTGAAATCATTGCCATTAAGGAATCTATGTGTACCTGCACGTCTTTATTTTATAGTGCAACTAACAACTGGAATTTCTCTTATGTCCCACAAAAGATGCCAAGAAATCTCGATAATTTCACTATACAAATGCTTCAACAGTAATATAAAATAGAACTATATACATAATTCACGAAAACCTGATTGCAGTAAATTTAATCCAATTGCAAAGCACGATGTGGAAAAGAACACGTGTATAAATTTTAAATTCTACAACTAAATATGAAAATACAGATAGACACGAAATAAAATAATTTTCATATAAATTATAAAAATAGTAATATACATTTTCTATATTTTAAATAGAAGTAAAATAAAATAAAATAATTCCTAATTAATTAATTATAATTTTAAAAAATAACATTCTTATTTCTCTCTTAAAATATTTTACTTTCTTAATTTAAATATTGTAAAGTAAAGGTTTTTTACAATTTCTACATTATGAAAAACTGCTATTTAAAATTTTTATAATAAAATGAATAAAATTAGGTTTATAAGGGCAATGAGATAAGAGAATAAGGTGAAACATTCTTAAACGTGCCGACATCTGTGAGCACATTCAGGGACTTGAGCCATTTTCTTGGTTTAACAGGCAGTAAACTACAAGCCCCGGTATCATCATAAGCGTAGTGTTTATCGGCCAATCCTGAAGCAGATACTTGGGATCTGCTTCTGAACTTAACCGAAAGATGGTACGAGTAATCATTAATACGAACAATATTTATAATCGTGACTAAAAAAATCGAATATTTCTTCTCTTGTTAATTTGTAATATGTACCAAAGTTATGAAAATAATATTACATTTTTATGCCTTCCAAAAAAGCTTATCGATAAATATTACAATTTTTTCATAACTGTACTACAATTTTATTATAAAATAGAAATACATGTATATGTAAAAAAGTATAATTATATCTAAAAATATATAGGAACGAATAAAAATAATCACAATAATACAAAAATTTCAAAATATGATATTAATAATTATATAAATATAAATTATGTTCTATTTTCAGTTAATAATTTAATTGAAATGGTTCCTTTAACACACTTCATAAACATATACATATACAACAGAAAAATCGTAATTTATGAAAAAATGTATAAAAGATATATTTTTTTTTAATATTGACACGTACCTTTAATTGTTTTTTCTGCTTTTTTTGAAATATAATTTTAGATATATTGTTTCGCGAAAAAAATTAATCGTAAACACTAATATTCATCACTTCCACTGATCAATTTTCACTCGAAAAAGAAAAAGATGTAGAGAAACTGCTTCCAGAAGAAGCGACGAACGACTGAAGAGTACGAAAAATGAGAAGGTAAGAGTGGTTCGCCAGAATTTTTTGTTTCAGACAGATGCTACCTTGCAGAATTAGGTAATACGGGGATACCGTTCTTTTATCGAGAGTGGGTCGAACTATGAGTCAATAAAGAAACGGAGAAGAGTGAAAAATGTGGTTCTCTTAGCAGGATTCCGTAACTTATTCAATTGTATGCATCCAAGATTTTTTTTCCTAAATGACGGTCTAGCTCTATTGTTACTTCTTTATGGCTATGTCATTTACAATGCCACAAATACATATAATCTGAAGTGTTGAATACTGTGAAAAATGCGAGAAGATTTCTCAAATCGTTTACGAAAATCCAAGCACATTCTTTAATTGCAAAGATATTAAAGAACTGGTAAAGATACATACATAATAAATATGTTACTTTAACCAGGTTTAAATTTCAAAAACTAGTACAAAAAAAATATTAATTCTATTATATAAAAAGATGTATATAAGAGAATGTAATTAATTGGCTCAATGAAAGAAATTGCAATGATACAAATTTATAAGAATGTTAATAAATGTTAAACAAATATATCGATTTTGAGATTTTAAACAGCAACTACATACGAAAAAAGGACAAGAGATAATGCTTATTGTGATCTGATGATTGAGCGGTGAAACTAACAGGTCAGTGCAATAAATAACTCCGGTCGCGATGTATCTAGAGACATTATGCCAATCCTGAGTCGGATTCCGTACCGATTTGGTTTAGTTTTGTGCTCCGTTGCATAAATACAAAAGTTGACCAGCTACTACCTGAGAAACTAGAAACTCGGAAACTTTCTACAAGACTTTTGGTCACGTATCGAATAAAACGTTGATTTTATTCTTGAGAGCGATGTCACGATTTTCAATTCATTTAATTTATAAGAATACATGCCGTGTATAAGACAATTTTTTAGTAAGTTTTAATATGTTATATTAAATATATATATATATATATATATTATACACTATTTTACCTACTCTATAATATAATTATGATGATATTAGGAAGTAATGTTTCTGAACAAGGCAGGTTAATGCATTAAGTTCGAAGCTTAGCGAGTTTGGACAAACCAGACATTTGCAATAATAGTCATGTTTCTGTCGTTTACTTATCGTGAAGATGATATATCGCTACAGTGATTTAATTGATGAATCAGTTATACCGAAGGCTGTCTCGTTTAGATCGGACACGTGAAATTAATTGCTGATTCGAAAATGCTCGTTAGCGATGTTGATAACCATTAATACGAAATATACTTGATTTCTAAAATGACAGATGAACAAGATGTAGAGTGTCCTTATTCATACTCTTTACTGAGAAAATAAAAAAAGCTGATTTAAAGTTTTGAGATAATGATATATTTGGAATTTCTGGAAATTCTGGAATTCTTGGAAAGCACATATGACCGATTTGAAATAAATTTGGAAAGATTAAACTTTGCGAGCGAACATGTAATATATTATTCATTTTAATTTAATTTTCTTTTATTTTTATTTTAAGTGTGCGACATTTGAATAAAATTTTAATTAAATATTTAGTGTAAAAAAATTAAGAAGTTATTAAAAAAGATGATATGTTTGCCAAAAATTTTTGTTAACAAATCATCGATATTAAATTTGCCAAAAAATCTATGAAAGGAAAATAAATGATGTTAGACAATTGTCGCGAAAGTTTCTATGCAATCGTTCCTTCGAGACTGGGCAAAATATAAAGACTAGAAAATATCTCCAGGTGTTCGGAATTACATTTCCTCCATAACGACTTATCCCTCTCGTATAATGCCAAAGGGAATAGAATTTTCTCTGTAATATATTACAGAGAATATCGTCGCTTATGTGTATAAGAACCCATGTCATCATACTGTCTTCATCGTTCGCATCGTGAAGCAATATAGTATACATCATCCGATGAAGGTTGAATTCAATTTTTCCGTATTCTCAATGATGTCGATCAAACGAAATCAACAATGTATATCTAATTTTATCAAATGATTGTTTTAATGCACAATTATGTAATGTTTTAAAAACTGTCTTTATTTTATAAAAAGGTACATTAGTTATATATATGTATTTTTTTATTTATATTTTGCACATTGAACGAAGTTTGTAGATATCGTAACATGTACATTGAATATATTCAACTCTCTTTCTTGTAGTGATTGAGAGAGACGATCGAAAGTCGACCTGAACGATCGACGATTCAACCTGAGCGAATTACATTGACGTTGTTACGTGTAAAAGTTGGAGTTGCTTTATTTATTGCTGGCTCATAACGCACATATCCCCGATACGATCTCGGGCCGAACGGGAGGGGGGGGGAAGACTGCATGTGCCCGATACAGTTACGCAGAAGAAGGCTTTACGTGCTTACGGCGCGTTAAACTTTCAATGGTTCGACTACTTTTACTATTGAGAAAGGTGCATCCAGTTTCCGTAGAGAAAGGCGAGGTAGAATTTGCTGGCTTTACGCGCCTCACTGGTCACTTAAGCGGAAGATATCTACCACGGAATTTTCGTTTTGAATACATAGCGACTCCTCCAACTTTCGACTCTAACTGGCTTCTACATAGGCAATAAGATCGTAAAGCGAAACTGGGCTTGTTTTACGGCACTTTCCGAAACAAGTCAGGAAAAGTTGTACACGCGATTTCGTGCGTTGTCCGTTAAAAATTTTTCGTCTGTCGCGAAATTTACGAACATACGCGGCCGGGAAAGACAAATAGGTACGTCGAACTATTTCAAGTGAACAAAACCTATTTGACGTAGCCATTTAGTATTAAAGCGCACAGTATATCGATATATTAATTATGACATTTAAATATTTGCACTGTTAACAAACCAAGTCGCGTTCGTGCCGTTTACAGTTTGCTTGGGTATAATCGTCACATCACGTATTTCGGGCGAGCTAATCGCGGATTTTTTTAATAAGCCCTCGGCAAATACGCGCGCCGCGGAATGATTGGTTCTTGAAATGTAATCCACTTCAGAGGCAGACGTCACGATTTATTTGAAATATCAACCGCGAGTTTCCATTATGAAATCGTTTACTCTTGCATAGGAGTTGGTTAACGATACAAACAGCCCAGGTAGATCCGGGCGCGAATCAAATGTAAACCGTTCTTATGCATATATTCGTCTTCACTCGCTTCATAATCCATCAGATTTAATTTACTATCACCAGCTTGAGCGAAGCGGTGCATGGGTACACTCGATACACGTTATTCCTGATCTGAGCTTGTATGTCTCAAAAATATCGTGCGCTAAAGATATAATGCTATAAATTATACGTGAATATGGATTGTGATACAGGAATACTTCACAATACGTATAAGAATATATTTTAAAATAATCTAATTTCTAATTAAATTGTCGCCGGTGGAACATTTGAATAATTTTCACCTGCAAAGCGTATAATAAATTGCTGAAGTATTTCAAAAATCCTGGTGTGGCCTTGAAAACGACGCTATCGATCGAATGGCATAGATAGGGGGTTGTTACGAGCATCCCCATGTGATAGGGCTTAGATTCTAATAATACAAGATATGAGTGGGGATGCTATACGACGTAACACTCGAGGATTTCGTGATATGAGCTTGAGCCTTTTCCGAATAAAATATCTTGAACGTCTCACCTTCTTCTCATCCGGCGGCTCCTGTCTGCTTTGGGGGCGGAATATAGGGTCTTTGAAAACGGGGTCGAAGATAAAGTTCCGTCGGTGCTCCTGAAATATTTTCACCGTCGATTACATTCAAAAAGATCGATGGATGTTTATGGACGTGACGTTTCGCAAAGCGGTGTGCGTGTAGCGATTTCTCATATTTCAGTTTCCCGCGCGATAGCATTTGCTGTTTTCGCGTAATCATACACGTGTTGAAAGACGATGTATGTGATGTGACAGTCCGGAGAGTATTCATCTTTTTCATAAAAAAGAAACGATGTTATCATTTAATAGCGAATTGCCGGTAAATATATTTAACAACGTGATTCGTATGATTCTGCAAATTTAATAATAATTTTATTTATTTATAATGTGCATGATATATCGAGATTATAGCTATTATAGCTAACATCAAATAATTTTATTCATGAAACAGTATTTTGAAAGATGAACTATTTGATTACGATTTTCCAATAAGCTGAAACGTATGAATTATCAAATTGATCGGAAAATTGCATAATTTTGGTAGCTCCTGATTGTACATATGAGATTTCGTGATAGTATTACGTATTATATCAGTACAACAGTGAATAATCGCAGGCACGACACATGGAACATATCGAAAATCCGCTTAAAATTTACACTTCATTGAATCAGTTCGGAATGAAAATGACAGAAATTATGGTTGCTTTTTCGATTAGTTCAATAAATTGACTTTAAAAGCTTTTACTAGAACAGTTGGCGTTTTAAACATTTATTAATGGATTAGCCTTTTAGCGAGATAAAAAATAGTACGTCCAATATGGGCGTGTTTTCCTGAGCCTAGGCTGAAGTTTAGAAGGAAGGGAGTCAGTTTAAAGATTATCGTCTGCTATAAATTTTCTCTATGGAAAAAAGTTAAGAGGATACTGTGCATAAGAAAAGCATCTAAACTCTTTTAAAGCAGCTCAGTCCTATTTCAGTTTCTTTTATGACTGAAGGATGAAAGCAGAACCTTGTAATAGAAAATCGATTTATTCTTAACATTTTGATTTTTAAGGCAAGATATTGAGAAGGCTAAAACAATTTCCTTTCTCTTTTTCTCTCTTTTTTTTATTCTAAATATGACACGCTTTCTCTCTCTCTCTCTTTATGCCTCTAGTTAAAAAAATCAGGTCGGATTTGAAATCAGGAATCTGCTTACAACAAATTATTTCACTATCGCTTTGTTCGGAATGTATGATATTAGTGGAAATAAGTTATGATGATAAATTAAATTTAAAACTCGCAGTGAAAACGTTTCTTCCGTCTCGATGGATGAAAAAAGGCACACCGCAAGGAAATTGCAAAGGGGTGAAACTTAGTAGGGGTAAAATAAACGGCCACTAAAAGCGAATTTAGCGTGAACGACAGATTTCTAGTGTGACTTGGTAGCCCGAAGACGACAACATTATCTTGAATCAATTTACGAGCTGTCGCCGTTACCCCTCGGCCCAGATAAGATCGTCGGGGTGTGCGCTGGGAGTGTATACTAATAATACATCCGTCGGTGTCATTAGTCCCCGGTAACCGTGGTAATTATGGGTAAGTCTCCTGTTTCCGGGAAATATCGGAGTTCACAGAGATGTGATAACGCGAATGACCTATATCTCTCGCGTTATTGATTATTGAATAATATATATTGTTTTAACATTGTCGCAAGTATTAAAATATAAAAAAGGGGATATTTTTACATACACCGTACGTACATACACAAGTATATATAAAGTAAGATGTTTACTGTTTCTATAACATAAATAAATGCATTTATATAGTAGGGAAATAATTATTTTAAAAGAGTTGTTTTTCATTAATTAATATATAAATTATTGGAGTTATTATTTTTCTACGTTACGTAAATTTCTATATTTCAATTGTCACGTGCTGTAATATAATAATTTCATTACTTTTGGGTCATTTGTATAAAAGGTATGACATAAATGTGAATAAAAATTATCTATATTTTTATGATTTTTTAAAATGGAGTTAATAACGCAACACCGGTTGTTATCGCTTCGGCGGTTTCTGTAAGCTTATCATATTAAATTAATCTCAAATGCATATTCATACCATACGGTGAACTTGTTATTCGGGTCAAAATAAGAGTTTTTATGTATCGATTATTGTACCTTAATATACATGCATATCGATCAACTGTACACATTTAAATTAGATGCTGCTCCACGTTTTTTCCAGGATAAATCTGATAAATGAGATTGTGCAATATTTTTGCTATTTTTTTTTCTTTAAACGCGCTTTTCTTTCATATTAATCGTTCCATTGGCATTCAATTAATATCATTTTTGCAAATCGAAACATGTACGATTTTTACGAAGAAGTTGAAGAAAGAGGGAATAATGCACCGACTATAATTCGCAAGAGTATCGCTAAAAGTCGGAAAGTAAAGTTCCGGTGAGGAAGAATAAAATAATGTTTGGCGACGTTTAATCTGCGTCGCGCGCTCGCGCCCGATGGCGAATCACAGTAATTACTTTCTTCCGCGCAGAAGAGTTACGGTATTTACATAGTAATTGCTGCCGCGAAAATCACGCGAGAATGCGGCAGCTGACGCGCCGCGAGCTCGTACTCGCGACGCGCCGCCGTTGGTGGTGGATCGTGACGGGATCATCGGTCCGGCTATTTTGCAACGGCCGTGACGCAAAAGCCGCGGTCGCCGTGTAAACAAACGAAACTGCCGGCCCGAATTAATTGAAACTCCGTCGAGATGTGTGCGCGCACGTACTAGTATTCGTTCAGCCACTCTGGGATTTTCGCGCGTCGCGCATAGCTTGCCTGGAAATATTCAACTCGGAGTCTTGTCACCATTCCATTGTTATTAACGACTTTTTCTTTTTTTCTTCTTTTCGTCGCGCAATTGCGTAATTGATCAAATTAAATTAAATGCTCAAAATATTGAAAAGTTAATACGACGAGATAATAAAATATTTGAAAATTAGTTGCATAATCGCATGTAATTCCTTATCATAAACTTGAATGAAACGAAGCTAATTGCAGTAGTATGCATCATACATCACGCACTGTTTGTTCAAAATTAAAGAGACTATACTGCCCTCGAATTCAATGTAGTTGAGATATTTCACTTCGAGAATGGCAGTAAATTTAACGAAATATCGGCGACAACTGAACTCGTCTATGTGACGAGACCATCGGCTGTGACCATCTCGCAGCGAATGCCACACAGTCACCGTGTAAATAGACGAAATTGTGCGCCAGAATTAATTGAAACTCCGAGTGAAATGTATATACGCGTATACGAATTGATCGATTCCATGGTGCGTGAGTAGATTTCATCTTTTCGCGTGTTTTTTCTTACGCTTGAAACAGATGCATGAAATGAGAAGAATGAAAGGAAGGTCGGGTAGAGATCTCTATATTGAAGATAATAAGTGCATGTATTTCGTTATATAAAAATTTTATTTAGTTTTGGGGTTTGATTTTTACAAAATTTTATTCAAAATTGGTTACAAAAATGTTGTAAATTTTATATTAAAAAATTATAATTTAATATTTAAGGACGAATTAATTAAACATTTCATAGATATGCGACGGACATTGGATATTCTGCGCAATGTTTTATTTCAATCTTTTTGATTTCTTTTTTTAGACTGTTATATAGAAATAGTGAATATAATTCTAATTTATCAATTCATAAATTAAATTATTAATTGCTCTTGTGACGAGCGAGCATGACGAACATTGCTTTTATTTATTAATGTATCTTTATCTATTTACATCTCGAAGGCTGTCAATTTTTTTTCTGCTGAAGAACTTTCCTACAAAACTGCTGTTTTTACGTTGAGACTCACTGGGAAAATTTCTTTCATCGATTGTTCCGTAATCGCACGTGATAGCGATCGATGGTAAGATTATCCTTAACGAGCTGTGAATGTTGGGATCGTGCACTCCTATTTTTGGCACGAACGTTCTCGGTGATACTACAACTCCCTTGTTTGTACAGCTTTGTAAAACAGAATTGTTCCAAGGAAATAGAAATGCTGAATCTTCTTTTATTAGTACCTTCTCTCGGTGTCCTGGAAATTACGATTCTTAACTTTAAGGAAAAATTCTTCGACGAATACAGAATGAAATTAGAAAAAAATCTTTTGTTGAAGGCTTTTATTGCAAATTTTTGTTGTTTAATACTGTCTTAATATTATTTTAATAAATATGTAATAATATTTCTTTGTAATTCAATTTTGTATTAGAATTTTTGAGTTATGTCTCTTGTTATGTCTAATTAAATCTTGAATTAAAACTTTCGCGTTATTAAGATAATTATTACATTGTTGGTAAATTCATCTTGTTGGTTGTTTCATGTAATAGCTTCATGAGGTAATAGAGTTGAACACATCTAAATTTTAAGGATCACTGAGCTTACCTCATATTCTGCAATTAATGTGCCGCAATGAACAAATTCCGTCTAAATTTTCCACAAAATTAATTAAGCCGCTTGCTAAGTTTAACAAATTTCATCGTACAAAATGTCAAGATTGGCGAAAATGCCTGGAACGTTGCAAGAGTCGTGAAATATATATATATATATGAGATCAGATTATCGTTGTCTATTCTAAACTCTTCGCGAACTCCACTCCGCGACCGGTAATCTTGATCCGCCTTAAGTATTTAAACTTTTCGCAAAACTCTCGACGAGTGAAGTTCGCTTTCGTAGATTTTTACAGTGTTCGAACATTCCCGAAATTTTTACGAACCCGAACAATGGGATTCTTCTGTTGGACTTTCCTGGATATTCAAATATCAAGTAGAACCATAGCGTCGCGATGGAAGTACATGGTCTGCAGCAGTTTTTTGTGACTGTCGGAGTATCCGTATCCACCCCAATCCCATTCGGCGTCCTTTCAATCCTTTCGTTCCTCTCTATCTGCGGTAATTCCAATTCAACGTCGTCGAATCGAGAGACTCGATCGAAGTGACTTCGAAATGTGTCGTGCATGCTCCTCCCTCTCTCTCTCTCTCTCTCTCTCTCTCTCTCTCTACATATATATATATATACACATATAACTAAAATCGTATGAGAGCAGACGATGCACTGTCGAATCTGGTCTTACGAAAATGGGTACCATCCCCAAACGAGAACTGCTATCTGTATCGTAACCAGTCAAGGAAACATCGTCTTTTTTCACATCTTGTGAATTGCGAAGCTGAATGATTAATGCATTCGACAAATCGCTTCGCAAAATAGCTTGCTTGCAAAATAGTTTCGTATTTTCTATGTATTATAAGGAAAATTGATCGTTGATGGGGATCTCTATTTGAACACATTTTTTACAATTTTTTTCTTTTATTTTTATTTGAATAGGAAAGCATATTTCCAACAATTAAATGAATAATTTTGCTGATTTAAAGAAGATATTTGAAAGTGAAGATGCACTGCGCTTACGGAATCCGTATTGAATGTATGTATCGCGCGTATCGCATTCTTTCCTCTTCAACTGAAAGTTAAATCCTATCCGTCCATATTAAACTAAGGTGAAATGCACTTCCGTCATCCCTTTACATCCACCCATCTGTACACTGCAGGAAAAGAATGCACTCATAGGATACGAGGTTCTCTCCATTAGTGCGCTACCTTGTACGGCGGACGTACGGTAAAATTGACTGTTGATTCGAGCGGAAAAGCATCTATCACATTCAAACGGATTTCCTCTTCCCGCCCCTTTCATCTTTCGATTTTATCGAAATCTGGCCGGAGGTGATGTTGTGAAAGGTCGAATTTTATGGTACACTTCGAATAATATTTCTGTAAATCGAAAATGTGCTATCTTTGCCATTTATGCAATCAAGTTTTTACCGAAATGAACATCGTATGGACGGTGTTGTTTATTTTCATCGATCACAATAGATTCATAAAAATATTATTTGTACCTAATATAAAAAATGAATATTTTTATTTATTTGATGATGCCACCTGCTAGTTATCTTTTTTTCAGTATTTTGCTCAGCAATTTGTTTGAAATTATGTTCAAACATTTTTTATGCACTTTTTAACGTTATCTATATCATCAATTGCAATCCCTTTATATCAAGTGTAATAAAATAATTAAAAGTTGCTATATGTGACAATTGATTTATTACAATATTACAATTTGTTACGATATTAGATAGTAATAATATTAATTTTTTTAATATGAAAGTGTAATTATTGTCAAATACATAGATTATAAAATAAAGATGAAGAAAGCAATACAAAATTAAATAATAAATAGCCTTGCTAAGTATTTTTATTTTAATTTAAAAACATGAAGCGCTCTCTCTCTCTCTCTCTCTCTCTTTGTGTTTATCTTTCTCTACATTTTAATACGTTCCAAAATTTTTTCCGTCAATAATATGTGACCTAAAAATGTTTTAATAAATATATATATAGTTAATACGGTTTATATATTCATAACGTTGAATATTATTCACCTCTTTTCGCGACTTCGAAATTGTCCTCTAAAAATATTCGAGTCTATATAAATGACTGAATTCATTATCCGGCATAATGCTAATTCTGGTGTAATGCTAATTTTTTAGGCGAGCACACAATTTAAACAAGAATAGCATCAAAGTAAATAGAACAATATAATCAGATAACGTAGTTGTGTCGCGTTCTAAGTATTATTTGTGAAAGAACTATTCCGTATCTTTTCTAAATAACACTTACGAAAATTGTTTTTGTAAACTGATAAAATTAAAGGCGTTGTTATTTATTAAAATATTTTTGACTTTACTCCTCTACTTGCAGAAAAGTATTCGTGTTAAATTTCTCGAACATGAATAATCACTCGTAATGCGTGCGTAATGGGCACGTGTAAATATATGCAACGCAGAGAAAATTTAAATGACTATCAGCGTTTTTATTAAAAATTTTTGATTGCCTGCATATATTTGTCTTCTAGGTTTACCTTCTTGTTATCTCGATTGCTCATCGACGTACAGATCTGCTAAATAGGTGAAATCATCCTTTAAGCCCGTGGCTCTATACGGACATCAAATTTCAGAAGGGCGTTTGGTGCGCACGTGCGAGCACACCGCGGCGCGTCAGCTCGATTATGACTGCTCGTAACGTGTGCATCCGTGCTTACACATGTGTGTACACTTTTGACTAAAAGCATGAAACGTTTCTAATAATCTAAAAGCGAAATGAGATTAATTAAATTAAGAAAATTGAAAAATGCAATTTATTTATACGGTAATTTTAATATGTTTTTTCTAAATATATTTGTAGTTATTTCAAGTGAAAAGGAAAAGATTTTACGACAGAGAAATATCTTGACTCTTTTTAAAATATAAAAGAAAGTTAGACATGTATGCAATAGTTTTTACTACAAAATTAAAAACACAACTTTATAGTTTTAATATAAAAAATCAAATATATCTTATATCTTATAAAACAAAAATATTTTCAATTTATTTTAAAAATATTTTTATTAAAGCATTTTATTATATAACATTTCTTTTCTTAAAGAGCTTTCCAATACATTATACTTTTTCATTTGTAAAAACACTGATTGCTTTGATTCATCTCAGGCCTGTTAAGGATGATCCATGCTTTTGACTAACACTGTGTATGGAAGTCACGGGTCTACCCCGTCATGTTCTATCATTTGCCGGTTTTTGGAAATTTTTCGTGCGTGCTTTGAATATACATAGGGATGTGACTTCGTCGCCTGCGAAAAAGAGAGCTGAGTGAAGAGGAGATGCATGCATGCGTGCGCATATACATGCGTGCATACGAGTTAGGCTAACGAAACGGCAATAAAACGAAGCGGTTCCGTGTTTAAAGTGTGAGCGTTCCAGAACGTAAATCCGCGTCGGACTATACCGGGCATCGTTTTACGTGCGATGAAATGCGTATAGCGAATTGCAAATTTGCGGATATTACCTTCCCCGATTTGTGAAAACAAATTGTTATTCGTCTCTGCGATAGTTTCTGTTTCTTTGATTTTGGATTGTCCGTGTATGCGAAAAATAAATAGAGCTGCCTATTCGGATTCGTAACGAAACAACAAGCCCGATTGTTTCGTTGAACACTATAAAAAGTTTGCGTTGTTCAGTCGGTATCACAATATAATCCGTTCTGGTAATTAAGAAATCATGTTCTCGAGGCGATATATTTTTAAATGTGATCTATTGTGGTTTATTGATGACAATTTTTTTTTGTAAAATTTAATTGATAAATTGAATAACTTTATAATATAAAAACTTATTTTATTTCATTATAAGTTTTCTTTTGGAAAAGGTATAAATTATTTATTTTATAAATTACTCCCATTTATTTCCTAAAATTTAATTATAAAAGAATTATTTAGTGATGTAACGAAGTCGGAACACTACGTTGCTTTTGTAACCACAAATTGTATGACTTGATCCATTGTGTTTATTTTTGCTGGAAGCTTTCAGCGTTAATAAATTTAGAACGAACATTGTTGGTGCGAATAAAAAAGGTTCGGATTTATGAGTGAAATATTAAATGACATATAAAAAAGAGATCTACATAAATAAAAAATATTATAATAATTTAAAAGAAATCAATCTTATTTTTAAAAATCTCCTGTAAATAAGAGACTACAGGACGATTGTTTCGCAAATGGATGTCATTTCATTTCGAAATTCTTTCTTTGCTTTTCGCGTTTTTTTTTTGTTAACAGTCTGGCGTAGGTAAATGTCGGCGATTAGCAATTCCGTGATACTATTTTTGCTTTCAGGCGTTGAAAATAACTCGCATTATTCACATTGGCACGCGCTCACTTGTTCAGCCACGCGCGTCACAGAGGAGATGAAAGCGACGCACCGTTGCACAGACACAAAGCCCTTTGCACTGGGTGGGGGGGGGATAGCGTCTCAGAAGGGATCGTGATTCCACATTCACCCTCCCCGGACGAACGGCAACCAACAACGTCGCGTATCCGCCCCTCGATGATGTTCTCTGTTTCTGCCAGCCGGTGTCTTCCTAAGCTACCCCTTTCATTCGCCTTACGCTTGCAAGACGCGTGGTTGGGACGCGCGGAGGAACGCTACGATATTACTTCAGATTAATCACGCCCGCATTGTCGCCATTGCTCCTGTCGTTGTCGGCGCGATAGTTTTACCGCGATTTGTATCCCTGGGGTTAGCTAACTGCTTGCCGAGAACACGTCGCGAACAGATGGGACAAGATTATTGTATCATACGCAATTTTTCCGCGGGCGCAAGTACTCTCGGCTCGCGGCGTCGACAAAGTTCTACCGAGAGTTAACGGTATCGTTAATCTTTCTTCCAACTTGCCCGACGAGTTGTCGATGAAAAAGATTCTGTGGATAAGTTTAGTTGTTCTCTCGTTTGTAGGATCAGCATTTTAAAGTTAACACTGTTCCTGACGAGAGGCGTTATAAATTGATCAGTAAAACGTTATGATAATCTGTTAGTACAAATAATCGAATTTTACGATAATAAAATTTGTCTGTTTTATTATGTTGTGTGCAATGAACTCATATGATAAAATATAAATTGAGCTAGACTAGAATTATGCGTATTATAAAACAATAGGATTAATATTAATTAAATTTTTATAGAAACTGCAACGCGCAAACATATCAATTTTTCAATCTATCATATCTATTTTTAAATTATCATTTTTGATTTGGCGAAATAATCTGCTGCAAAATTACCACGTAAGTGAAGATGCATGAGAATCTTGCAATTCGGAAAAATCGCAAAACAGAAATGTTGGTATATGGAAAATATAAGCTATCCATCATAGGAACGTCGAAGTTCACGCTGAAGTGAGGAACTGCTTTCTCATCTCGGAAGTCGATCGGGCTATTTCCCAATTGGATTTGATGAATGATGAACAAACATGGACATTTTGCATGAGAGAGTGGACCGCTTCACTTTTTACGAGATGGCGTAAGCCGGGTGTGTTCGCATCATTTTATGCGCCTTTTTTTCGCGTCATGAGCTGCAATAACCGCGATGCTGGGTAGCTTGTAAGTGCAGTTTGAGGAGATGTACGAACCAACAATGTGTGCAGTAGCTCCGTTGTTCCTTCGCTATAAATTTTTTATAGTTTCGTCTCGCCGTGAATGCTACGCTTTTTCTTTTCCTCTTTTTTTTCTATCTTAACACTCAAGTCATCCAAACGCCTGTTTTTTTCTCTCGTTACTCTATGCTTCCGGCAACTCGTTGCGCTTCATCTCCAGGTACGCTCGGCTACAAATTAGCGCCGTTTGCGCGATACGAAAAGGGAATGAGGTATCTTTGTCGTTCTTAGAAGCATAGTAACTCGATTAAAACTTTAAGTTATCGAGAAAGGAAGGCACTACTCTTTCTTTCTCTCCCTCTCTCTCGTAAGGAAAATCGATATTGAAAAATGGGAGGGGAGATTTTAAATCGCAGTCAATGTTTCGATAAGAATTTCACCGAGTTGTGATGAAATAAAGATATTAGAAGAAAGTATATATCATTCTATGGATATGTTTGATATAGTATTGAGAAATAATTCAAATCGAAATAATGAGTTAATAGCAAGTTTTAGATATTAGAATAATATTTAATCCTCTTTAATTAATATAAAATTTTACAATTAATTTTTTTTTATAATCTTCAGCATATATTCAGTAAATTGAACTTCAAGCATGTATGAGTTTTGATATTAATTGGTGCGTTTTGATCTTTGTGAAGATAACCATACTTACATGTTATAATCTATGTTGAAGTTATTACGGGCGCGGATCTATTTCGCGTCTCGCAGGTAACTATAAGTTCCGTTGGTTGCAGCGTTAAATTACTCGAGTGTTTGCGAATGTCTGGACTTAGTAAATTGAAGGTAGTATTACTCCACGGATCTCTCTTATAATTCCGCAAATACTGGGAAGAGGCTTATGTTTCATGTTACATCTTAACAAATGCACGTCAAGATACTTTAAATCTTTACCTTAAGCCTTTGCGTAAATTTGTTACTAACAAATAGATGTAGGTGAGACAAACAGGACGGAAAATACAGGATTCATGATATTTCTAATACAGCTTGTAGCATTAAATATTTTACTTTGCATATAAATGTATATGTACAAGATTTAAGATTTCTTGATTACTGGCATACTCTTCTCCTTTCTCTTTAGTTTCTCTCTCTCTCTCTCTCTCGTATTATTTGTGGAGTTAATAGAAATGTGATAATACGATCAAAATTAATATACAAAAATAAAAGAGCGGAAAAATGGGCGGGCGCGTGAACAAACAATATATTTTAATGATCGAAGATATTTTAAATTTCCATAGTTTAAGACTTTTTGGTAATATATTGCAATCTGTTAACGTCAGTCTGCGTAAATAAATTAATCGTAAGATGAAATGCATAAGAGAGCGCTACAATTTACACGCGTTTACTCGCGTCGATTGATCATCCGCTCCGCGAAGCGAAAACCCGTCACGCCAAAGTACCGCTAAATTACTCAAGTGTTCGCAAGTGTGTACTCGAGAAATTGCAGGATGCACGGTCTCTGGAACTCTACCGGCAGGCTATGCGGTGCGCTACCGATGCATTCTCGCTACGACGACTTCATGGGTCGAATCGGGTAAACGACCGTAAGTCTTCCTGTAATCATTGGGAGAAGGCGCTTACCTCGCTGCTATTCCTAATTTCCGTCTGCTCGATAGCGTTCCAATTAAAAATGATGGAGCGGTGTCCGCGACAAGGATGAAAAATCAATTGCATATCTCTTACCTTTTCTACTACTGCTATATATATATATTATTTTATATTATTGATGTGGGTTTTAACAGATGTTCGATTGAACAAGTCCGTTAACGAATAACTCGCATTTGTAGAAACCGTAATGTAATAACTTTGTAATTTATAATTTTATCGTGGAAAGGGAATGTAAGATTTTATATTTTGAGACAATTTGTAATAACGATATACACATTGTCGATGCGATTGCTAATTCCACGGATTTACAGAGCATTAGGATTGGATCTCAGGTTTACATTCCGACAGTCGCTCATCCAAGAATAATTCCCTGGTTGATTGGCATCATTCATCTCGAGATGAATATCCCGCCACCGACGGAGATGAACTTCCGCAATTAGATATCAGTTACAATCGCGACCTGTGGTAAGTGCGATTGAAATTGCAATGATACGATTCCGAGCGTTTCTGCGGGGCACAGTGACTAACAGTTTGCGAGAATTTGTTCCTGTTCGTTTTTCTCTTCATTCCTGCACTTTTGTCCTTGACTGGCATCGATTCTTTTGCTTCGCATAGCAAGAAGGGATTCCGCAGTCTCACTGCGATGCTCCTTTGTCAAGCGACGATGAAAAGATGGGGCTTGTAAACAACTTGGAATGAAACTAATGTACGAAAGGACTATTGTGCTAATTGTCAGACTCCCCAGTCTTGCAAATTTCACGTAATTGTTTTAAGAATTCATTGTTACTTGCCGTCCGGTATCATTATGAGCAGGCGACAAAGTAATAAGCCGTAATTAAATCTCTAAAGATGGTTAAAATGTATCAAACGAATTCTTAATAATGATATTTACACCGAGAAATAAAAGTTTGTCTCTTTATCAAAGTATTATCTCGGAAAAAAATTGTCTCAACTTTTTCCATTTTACCTTTTTTTATCATTATATAGATACTATCATCTAATAAAGGACTAATTGTGAGGGCAAAGAATTTTGCAAATATTCACATTAGTAATTTAACAGTTTTAATTACTATATAATTCCCGTTTATTCATTCGTGACAAATATACAGATAATTTCCGTTTGCAATTTTACTGAAAAGAAAAATACAAAGGTGTTTACGCGCACAAATATTATAAGATGGTATAAAGATGGGCTCTTTATCGGGCAGGTATGAACTTGAGGGAAAGGGATAGACGAGACAGGCCGATCGTAGCTTTCGTATACCCGTAATAAAGAAGGAAGTCGAGGAACGACCAGAGCTATCGTGCCTAGCCCGACTGTTTCGCGTCGAAGTGGTTTTGTGCCAGGCGACGCTGTCGTCCTTTGGTGTAGCAATAAACTGGCTCAATGGTCAAAGGTTCTCAACTTTTCATTTTATCAGAAATAATGGACTCTGCACCAAAGGCAAAATGAGGAAACTGTTATTGAAGAGAGAAGGGAAAGAGAGAGAGAGAGAGAGAGGGCGAGAGGGATGAGAAGGGGTGCGAAAGACAACACTTCGGTGAGAACATGAAGAGGGAATACTATGCGGAGATTGATTTTCCACGGTCGATTCTTTGCACGAACGATCGATTCTACCCCCGAACGTTTTTCTTTCCCTTTGTCCTAACGCGTCCACGGATTACGGTTTTGTTGAATTCGGCTTTTTCTGCGGACCAGGAAAATGGGGGGATTAACGGAATCCTAAAACGAGCGTGAATGTTTGTCTCTCCCGTTTTTGTCTACTCGCAGTGCCGCTCGCCGTGCCGGACTCTCGTTGCTGAACGACGGTTGCGAACAAACGTGCCGTTAAAAAGATTAAATTTGTACGAAAAATCCGGCACCTATCGGAATCTGTCAGGCAATCTGTCAATACGTCGCAATTGGGTTTATGCGTGCTCTCTATGAAATGTTTTTACACACACACACATACATATGTATATATAAAATCAAGTATTTCTTTTATCTGTGCACTCCGTCTGTGCATATTTTAACGATATCATTTATTCGGAAAAAAATGCAATTACTTAAAATTACCTTATAAAAAGTGAAATTTAATATTTTATGTCGTATCGAAATAATTATATTCTGATGTCGACATACATGTCACAATCTCATCTCGGGATCATTATTGTTTATAATTAGTAACTTTATTCCGATTCATTTTATTAGCGTTTATTGACAGGAAACAATACAACATGATGAAACACCACGGTAGGACCATTATACTGCGGTCTCATAATAAAAGACGACGAGGACTGTTCGAAAAGCGTCGTGCCAACCGGGGAAAGGTACCAGGCACGTCGTAGTAAATGACTAACGCTGCACGAAAATGTTTCATTGCGCGCCAGTCGCGGTTAACTCCCGCCTTCGTTTCCGCCGCGGTTTTCCGTGCCCGTTCCCGCGCACGAGCGAAATTCGAATGTACTCGCGGCCTCGGAAGAGAAACAACCGAGCAGCTACGCGACGGCAACGAATGCAGCTTGCAAGCGCGACCGGCGTCCCCGGTCATTAGAAATTCTAAGTTCATCGGCGGTAAACCGCGAAGTAGGAAGTTTCGCGTCTAGCGAAGTCAACAGAGCGTTAAAGGCGACGACCACGGTCTCCCTCTTCTGGGGTGCTTCTGCTGTTTTCCCGGTCCCTCCCTCGCTTTCCCGTCTCTATCTCTCCCTCGCTTGCTTGTCGTGTCGCTTACTTCCTCGATGTGGACAGCAAGTTCGAGCACCACGCTCGAAGGAAGTAACAAAGCATCGAGATACGATGCCGCTGTCTGGCCTTTACGGCGCATGTAGCTACTGTATAATTAAGAAAAAACGGCTGTACGTCGTTGTAATCATTGGGGCGTTGTGCGAGTTAATGGTCGACGTGATTAATGATGTTACGCGGCTCGACTAAGAGAGTAATATACTACAGGCAGGTGATGTATGACGTAAGTAAAAGTTAAGTTGCGGGACAGGAACCAGTGATAGTTAAATGTGGTAGTTGACGATTCAATTGCATAAGCCGAGCGAAATAGTAGTACGAGTCGGTAATGGTCAGACGTGCATCTTGATGGATGCTTAATTAGTCTTTTACGTGATGTAGAGTCATAATTTTTCTTTTATTACAATCATTAGAAAACAATGAGAAACCAGAGACAGATTTTGTAATAAATATATTATAATATTTATATACATATATTTATGTATAATAAATATGTGTAGAGCTTCTCAAAATGAGCGAAACATTACTTATTGCCGTTCTCTTTCTCAAACTATTCACATATACGCATCACCTGCATTTTGTTGTTAATGAACGTAGCGTTTGCCGGAATATGGAGTATGTAAATTGAGAGTATTGTAAAGAGGAAATCGCAATCGCGAGTTAAGTGGAGTTGCAAATTTACGCGCGCCGCTTCAAAACGCCGCCAATTGCTCGTCAAAACAATCTGAAGCCCGTCGTGCCGGAAGAGGCTTGCATATTCAGCGCGTCCCACAGAATCAGACGTCTGTGCAGTCTGGTTGATTCAAAAGCAGGTTTAACGATAATTCCTAACTGCGATATGACCGAACATTGTATCCCGGCATTTCCGCGAATTCGCTTATAGCGGCATCAAGGCGAATGCTAATATTGGTACAATCTCTCCGTCACTTCCGATTTCTGGCGCTGCCAGCCGTATCATCTTGGAATTCACGTCGCTCGCTCGTTGCTAATGGTAATGCGCTAGACCTCTTATACATCTTGAGAGAGAGAGAGAGAGAGAGAGAAGATGAAATATTCGCAAGCTGACAAATAAGATCTAGGCTGTGTAGGCTTCTCTATTTCGATATAACAGTATTTCGTCACTGGTGAAAGGATTTCCCTCATTGCGCGAAGATTTACTCACAATTTAATTACATTCTTTACTTGTTATTCAATATTATTTTTAATGAGAGAAGAAGAGAAAAGAGGAGAGAAAGAATTCAAAATTACATCGAGTATTAAAATGTTTAAGTAATTAATAAAATAAGTAATGGCATATGTGATTTTTGTGTTATAAATGCATCAAAATACAATTATTTAATGGAAATGTATATTGCATTTTTAGTCTGATACAGACATTTACGTGAAAGCGAATTATACTTATCATGTGGAATGCAATTAAAATTTTAATTTTTCAAAGTACTTTTCTCTTTAAATTTTCGTAAATTCTACTTCCATTTTCATTGATCAATTTGTTCAAGATACAAAAAATAATTCTATAAAATAATAGAAATAAAAGGCGGGGAATTATCACAATACATTTTGATTATTTGTTGTACGATTATATCAGAAAAAAAAATTTCTTCATGACAGAAATGTGCTGAAAAGTTCGTGTAGAATTATTAAAAAAATTTAGCATAAATGGACGATAAATTCATGGAAAACTCTCTTGCCACTGCAGTGGAAGCTACGTCCCGGCACCTGTGCAGAACTCGCGAATAAGTTCTTATTTATACCGTCGAACGCACATTATTTTTCACAGACCGTCTCAAGAACTTCTCGGTAACTTTTCGGAGCGCGTAATGGCGGTCAGAAAAACTCGCGCTACTCCTCATTAAATATTTATTCGGGGATAGGGAGACGGATGAAATAATTTTTTATGCGCACTCAAAAATGCAATGGCAATTCTCAAGAGATGCCAGAAAGAAGAATTTAACGAATGAGGATAAGATATAATAAATATTACATTAATATTAAATTATAAGAGATATTCTTTTCATATTTAGAGATATAATATACGTCACATTTTCTCAAGTCGTGTCATTTTCTTGGAAGCTAATTTGTAGAAATATTATGTTATTTTAGATAATGTCAGTTATTCTATTTATAATTCCATGAAGAATTCATTATTATTAATTAATATACAACATCGGATCAATACTTTTATTATTTGATATTAATGGAAATATTGCAAATCAAAATTGAATAAGTTCAATGATTCAATCATTCGATGATAATTAGAATTTTTGAAGAGTTTGCCATTACTTATTTTATTAATTAAACATTTTAATACTCGATGTAATTTTGAAGAATTCTTTCTCTCCTCTTTTCTCTTCTTCTTTCATTAAAAATAATATTGAATAACAGAATTTAGAACATTTGTTCAGTTTATTGTTTTGTTACATTTTGTATTTCTCAAGTGTTATTATAAAAATGTCGTTATGCCATTAGCTTAATTAACCGATATCTTTAATATTAAAAAAGAAAAATCGCAATTTAAAATTGAAGAACTTCGAAATGAACATAAGATCAGAATATTTATTCTAATTTTATTCTAATTCTATACTTTTTTAAAAATACTCGCAAATTATTTTCATATTCCTTATAAATAAATTTATGAAATAACAATTGTGCACTCAGAATCGTGATTACCCCTACTTCTCGCGTTCATCTGAGCTGTAATGGGCTAGCTTCGACAACATTGCGCGATCATGAAAGAAAGAAGGGTGGAAGGTGGAGGAGCGAAACGGCGGCGAACTGGGCCAACAGCCTATCTCGGCGGCATAACTTGGCGCTGTTCTTTTCGCCTTACTCGCTATACTCTCGTTGCTTCCTCGTTCACCCTATCGTTTCATCTTTCACACGCATTCTCCTTCCCTTTCTCTCTCTCTCTTTCTCTCTCTCTCTCACATATACACAGACGATGGTGCAGATTCATTTCGTATTTATTAAATTTCATAAAGCATCCCCCAGCAGACAACACCGCTGTATTTTCCATTTTCTCGACTCGACAGGCACTGTGCAGAAGAGGAGTGTCGCGGAAAATGGAGAACACGAGGGGGAGGAATGACTCCTCCGACCACTCGCCCGATGTCTTTCCTTCTTTCTCTGTCGTTCTCCCATTCCTTGTCTCTCTCCCTGTCATCTTTCCATTCACCTGTACCAGTGTACAGGTCCGTCTCTTTCTTTCGTTGCCTGCGTGAGTTAGGTGTCACCATCCAGTCGACCTGTTTTACATTTAAAAGCTCTTGCCGTGCCCGCTCTCTCGAATCGCGCTCGCGGAATAGCGTGTGTGTACACGTGTACACTACGACTACTCGAGCAACTTTCCACGGAAGGACTGTGCGATGACGTCCAGTGCTTCTTCCGTATTGGGAATCCGGTCCTTCAAGATGAAAGGAGTGCAGAAAGATTCACAAGTTCGGACAAAATGAGTTTTACATAGGCCGTGAAAGATAGGCCTCTTTTAATCTCCCGTTGTAAATTGAGAGTCTTCCGTCCGGTGAAGATATGGCACTCCACGAATGGATATGCACATTACGGAAAGAGTATTACTATCGTCGGATTCACGTAAATTAAATTTTCATAATTCCATCGCTCGCGCGATAGAAGTTTGGATGTTTTGGAAAATTGCTATAATGGACTTAGACAGAGAGAATGTGAAAGAATATTACATAAAATAAAAGTATATATGTAAATTATTAAAAATATAAATGAATCAATTTTCATTAGAGTTAGTACTGCACTCGTTGCGTTATAGCATCGCGATTGTGACGGATGTCTATCGGAATTCAGAAACTCGGATATTATTGCGAGCAAGACCGGGACAATGATAACTCAATTTAGCAGCGAAGAAGACGTTCCAGCTGTCTGATATTGAAAGTTTTCGATGCCGACCACCGACGCTCGATACATTACGGCGGCACGTGTACGAGATATTGACCAATGACGCTTCACTATTGCTATTATTGGCTGAGATCTTATTGAAGTAGCCCTGTGCATCGACCCCGACTGGCAGTGCTGCTGTGCCGCGTCAACCATATTTCAAAACGAACGGACGATATTAAAACCGGTATTAACGTCAAAAAGTTTACCGATATTTCTTCGCTTTACCATTGATTTCTACTTAGCCTTACGATCCGTCTTAATAAATACCCGATATTAATTGCGCAGTGAAGTATATCAATGCTCTCGTTCTTTTTTACATCTTGGAGATTCGATATTTTGCGATTTTATTTAAAATTAAAATATCTTATCCTTTCATTTAAGACAATTATAACAGTAATTACTGTATTTATATTTAACTATTTTAACATTATTTTTATTGTTATTTTTATTCTGTGAACAGCGAAATTTCTTAATTAAAAATTATTCTTGGCATTTTCTAGGCAGAAAATGTAAGGGTTGTTTATATACATATGATATCGGTCAAAAGTATTCCATTGTCTCCAAAAAAGTAGAAAACGCAAGTAATGTAATTTGGCAAGCAAAAAATTCAGGACTTGGATATATTTAGAGCAAATAATTCAGGAAACATTTTGGTACCATAATTGCGAGCAACTATTTCCCGTAATCATCTACAAATAGACAAGTCATTTTGATTTGGTCTTAATTCATTTTTAATCGAAAGACAAAATAGAATAATATGATGTGAACGATCTGAATTACTAGAACAAGAATTTTCTCTCATTGTCAGTAATACAATTGAAACTGTGATTACAGTATCAGGAAAAATGATTTGATAAAGGTAACCAAATATATCCAATTTAGCGATAAATATTGCTTATTCCACATACAATTTTTAATACAATTTATATTGCATCACACAACTGTCAGTTATCGCTAGCAGATGGCTTCAGAGATTGGTTTTAAATTTAGACAAAATTATCGAGTTTTAAAAATATCTTATAAATCATTTTAAATATTGCAAAAAATTGAATACGCCAAAACTGTATCGATTAGATTTCAGAAAAAGTATTGTTTACGTTCACGCTTTCTACTCTAATACTTTTTGATATCAGAGCGTTGCAACTCATTACCGATCACTCGCGTTTACATCTTATCGAAGCGTGACTGTTGTAACTCGCCGTTGTTATCCGCGATGAAAACGAGCGGAAACGAAGTGTGCTCGGTGCAAAGCGACCCGATCGAACGCCGCAGGAGTTTCTCGTCCCGTTCCGCGAGTGCCGACGTAAAGTTTCCGCGGCTTGCGACAGCGGCCTAAACTCGCAACTTCATTTCGCTCGCCGCGGCTCGTTTCCTCTTTCTCGCTCCTCGTTTCCTCACCGTATCCAAAAGCGCAGTCTCACCGCTCGACGTTCTCCAGGAAGGATTTGTACGCTTTTAGCGGTAATCCCGCAGCCCAACCTCGCTCTCCTCGCACTTCTCGTTGAGTAACCCTCTTGCGCAAACCCGAATCACTGTTCAACCCCCGGCGACGAACCCGGACCGGTCTGGGCAACCATTACACCGCTCCGCTGGTCCACATGCTTCGTGGATGTCGCTAGACATACGCACGTCCGGGGTCTGTCTGTGGAATTTGCGGATTTAGCGAAACCCCCGAATTAAATTTTAATTAAATCTGTCCGATCGCCCATTCTGTCCCATTTCCGACGTATCGCAGAGGGGCGGATTTTTCATTGGATTTCAACGTTGCCGGTTTGAGAGGGTATATGGATCTTAGAATAGTTGTTTTAGATTATCGTAGACTTTGGTTATTTACACCATATGTGACAATTCGAACAGCTTTAAGCGAATGTTTCAACCACTAGTGATTAATCTCGTGATCATTTTTACAATTGTGAATGGAATATTTTATAGAATTAGCGTGTAAAATATAAATTGTTACGATTTATTTATTGTCGCAATATGACAAATACGATGTTAAAGATCTTCATTTATGAAAATTTAAATGACGTATTTATCATGTATGAGAATATCCACTAAAGCTCTTGAAAGTTCCAAAGAAAGCAAGAGGGAATATCTCCCCGGGATGAAGAGTTATAGCTTTCTATTAACCTGTCGTAACCCCTGACTAGAGAGTCTAGCGAGTGAACGAAGGAGAAAAATCGTGTGGTGCATCGAGACCTTTTATGCAGTTCATCGTTTGTCAGGCACATAATGTGCCTGGCAATAAAAAAATATTCGTATCGCGACCGGACAAAAAATGGAAATTTCCAAACTCAATTTGCATTCGCCCGGCATATCGCCGCGCGCACATATCGGTTAAAATTATTTGAAAATCAACAGTATTCAGCGTTAGCGAGAAATGTGCCGTGGACAGAGGAAAAAAGTCCATTGGCGTATAAAAGAGAGGATAGTTGATCTCACCGCCATTAATCGCACCACTGATCCCGGAATTGTTACCGATGCTCGTCTGCACGGCGAAGGAGTAGAATAGCTTCTTCCTTCTTATTTCACGTACAACCGTACACTCTTGCGTTTCTTTCCTGTCTTACCACCGTTTGGAAACGAAAAACGTGCATTGTGTGCCGGCCCGATGATCCTTGATGAGCGATATCCGTTTCCGTTCTAGCGAACAAAGCCTCGTTCTCACCGGAAACGCCGGAACATCGTTATCGCGGCAACGATCGCGCTCTAAGCTTTGTCGAAAATCGAGCTGTAAAGTCGTGACACGCAGCGAGACATATAAAAGAATATAATAGCTCGGGCATATCTCTCTCTCTCTCTCTCTCTCTCTCTCTCTCTCTCTGCACTCATTATATTTCATGTGTTCTAAAGAAACATAAGATATTCTGCAGAAGAGAAAAAGAGAAAGAGAGAGACAACTTTCTTAAATTAAGGCAAGAAACATTTCTTATAATTGCTTTTCATCTAAAAAAATTTAATTGTAAAATAGAAAAATTTTACATAAATGAAAAAAAATATAATTGTGTAGATATCGACAAAACGCTTTTTTTTAATTAAGATTTTTTTTAGAATTTTTCACAAATAAAATGAAAAAAGAGACCATTGTCAAATAGTTCATACATTCAAATTCTTTATTTATAAAAATTATTTTTTACTTGAAACATTTTTCCTGTGTAATCCAATTATTGTAATTCTGTAATTTTAACAAAATTTATTTATTTGACAAAATATTTTTATTTTAATTGTATTATATTGAATTCAATATGTGAATTATTGATTCTTCGAAGCGGATGGCTACATTCCATTTGTTGATAGAAAACACAGATATATCACATATTCCTCTGAAATACAAAAGTAGTATACTATCAAATTTAGTTGGCAAAGTATATCAGCAAATATATATTAATGCTACATGACGTGATATAGGTGTGAGATGAGAGAGAAAGTTTATATCGCATTTATAATCTTTCATTCTGAAATAATAACCAAGATATGGCGTAAAAAGAAAAGCAACGCACAGAATAAGAAGAAACAGAACAGAAATTTGAGCTGACGTAGCATGTGCCATATGTCGTTTAGTTGCAAGCCGTAATAGTGTGCGAGTGAGATTTAAAACCTGAATAAAGAGCATTGTGAAATTTTTCGGTTATGAATCAATGTCATCAATCATGCAGCTACCGGTCGGGAATCGACTGATAATATTTGACAGACTTAAACGTAGTCTTGTGATTACACGAAAATTATATAAAACTCGTAGTGGTGAACGCGCGCTTCTCCTTATTGTATAACGAAACATACCTTCCTGTATATTAAGCTTCGAGACTTTCAAGTATCGATTTAACACGCCTTTTTTAAGAGTGGATCTGATCAATTTACGATCGTTCAAATCTTCTAATTAGGATTTTATTAATCGGATGGAATTTGATTTAGAAGGCATGTTTTATTATATGTTATATGTATTATTTTTATTGCAATTAGAGTTTCCTTAAATTTTATAATTTGCCGATTGCATATCTTCATCTCAGTTTTCCAACAGGCTAGCAGCAATCTCGTTAAACACCGCGTAGTTTCACGTCTGACATCAGATCCGGCAGAATGGAAGTTACAAAGCTCACGCCCTTCGAAATTAGTTTTGTGCAGCAAGACGTGCGCGCTACCGCGATCTCTTATTTGCCAGCGTCTTCTTTCTCGTTCTATAAGCTTTATAATATTACATTCCGTCTCAAGTGCCGCGAGGAAAAAAAGGAAGCGGTGTACTTTGTGAAATCCATTAACGCGACGCACGACGTTGATTACTGGCATTAAATAGCTTGAATAATATTTACTGATGACCAGCATTTTAATACTAATGTAATCTCGCTAGAATTTCTACATGTAAAGTCAGCTCCAATCGTATCTAATTCAACAAACAGAACAGTCGGTATATTTGTCGAAAATTATAGTCATTTATTATGATATCCCGGACCTGCAACTTAATTAAGCTTTTGTAAAATTAAATTGAAATTTGTGCATCATTCAAGATATTAATACCATGACTAGCGTTGTTGGTTTTCACTGAATACACGTGAATTATAGCCTCGGGCTATCACTAGCTAGGTACGAACGCCCGGCGATTCCACCCGAGAAGCTGCGACGAGACAGAGCTCGTTCGCGCGAAATGAAATCCCGCGTCGTCGACGTCGTTGTCATCATCGTCGTCGCCGTCGCGAGACGTGAAACGACCGGCCCGTAACGGCTCGCGATAGCTGTGTAAATTTGTTTTCTGGCAAATATCGTTTCCCCACGGCCGCGAGACGGTTTCCGTACGCCGTCAGGTCGCGACGCGACACGTGGATTTATGAGGTACGTCGACGGGGGAGGGGGATGGAGGTTTAGTGCGAACGCCGGCGGGCTGGCTCGCTTTACCGAGGTACTAAGTTGAACCCGGGCTACCTGGGAGTTCTACTTACTCTCGATACGTGACTCCATACGTCCGATCTTTAAATCAGTCTGCCCGGAGAGATAAGCTCGTGTTTCCTCTTTCGATATTACACCACGAGAAACTCGCTCGATGTCTTTTTTATTGGCTCTATGACCCACTTTATCGACCTTTCTTATTTTCGTATTACGAAGTACGATCTCCAAGTCATTGCTCCTGTGAGTGACAATTCATAATAATTTTTTTAATTTGTTGATCAATCTGGATATCGTGCATTTTATCAGAATAAAATGCATCAGAATAAAAATTTGGAAGATTGATGATTATTTTCTTTAATGTTTAAATACCATTAATTATGAATCTCTCTGATAATGAAGTTTGAAGGGTTTTAACTAATTATAGTTTAAAATTTATTTGTTTGAAGGCAAATATATATATTTCCAATAAACATAAATAAATATATGCAGTTTCTCAAATTAGTTAACAAATGTAAAATTTAATAGTGATTTAATATTATCCAATGTGATGTAATGATTTAATATTATCTAGTAATATTTAAATCCATTAAAAAAGATATAAATAAATGTTAAATTCAATATTTATACGTTTGTGTGTTTTCTATATTTTGAAATCGTCTCTATAAAATTTGCGATTAGCGGGAAATTTTTGTGAAGAAATTATTTTTTTTTTCTTTTAATAACATCGGATATCTCGACCAAAAATACTAAGATAATTTATTAGTGAAGAAAATATAGGTTTTTATTTAATCCGATTTTAGATAATTTAATATCAATTCAATTAAATATCAGAGTAACGATTGTATAAAAAAAATACATGTTGTTCCGTCCGAGGGTGTTTAATCGATTATCCCTGGATTGTTGCGATGTGACGCGCAATCTCGCTATAATTAAGCTCGACACTCATAAAAGACTTCCATAAAAAACGTCCGCATCTCACATTCCTGCGACCGGCGATGCAATCTTCGGAGTCTCTATCGTTACCACTCGTCAGATGAGAGTCACACGAGGTCGACAACGGCGTCGGCGATGATGACGACGACATCGGGAAGCGTTTAGCCCCCGGGGCTCGAAGGGGGCGGGCGCGAACGAACTGGAATGATTATGGCGACCGTTTTTCCACACAAAAGATCAAACAGATGAGGTCGTTCGCGACGAACGTGTCTTCCGGCGAATGCGATTTTCGCGAATTCTGTATCTCTTTAAGCCTCTTCTCTGGAGGTGATTAGATGGGGAGGAGCGGCGGCGTGACGAAATGCGCGGAAACAGCCGGATGGCTGCTCTTATTGTTCTCGTCGTAACAGCCGAGTCGGATTTCCATCCGCTTCTTTTTTCCCCCCTCCCTCCTCTCGCGCTTTCTCTCTCTTTCTCTATTCACTTTTTGTAGCCCTTTTATACCCTTCGTCCCTTTTCTTTCTTCGAGCTCGTTTGTAGCTGTAAAAATCGCAAGGGCGGACTGTTGGACAAACAACTCTCGAAACGAGCGCATCTCGTTAGCTCGGGCATCGTTTTGGGACGGGAATCTATATTTTTCATTCGTTGTCAGAAGGAATCGAAGTGTGTTTCAATTGTCTCTGACATTTCTTCTCCGATTGCAAAGAATGCAATATTAATTGAGCAAAATAAGCAGCGAAAATTTCGTGTAAATTAGATTCGATATTTTGTTAACAGATTTTCCCCCTTTTAAAAAAATCCAAACGTCATTTCTTATCTATTTTTCCCCCTCTTCCTCTTTTTTTCTTTCTCTCCGCTACAAATAAAACTGTATCCAACTGTAAACAATTGATTTTGCATTGAAGCGTTGAATTTCATCAATATATCGAGCTACTTTGTATATGCTTGTGTTTCGCATAATCGGCTATGTAACATATGTTTACGCTACAAATACGCAAAATTATTTCCTTTATCTATGCGATCTGATTAAATTATAATAATAGCGTATATCACTCATAATATTGCTAATGCTTAATTACTGTGAATGATTTACCATGTTATTGACTCTAAATAATGTTTGATGAGGTATAACTGAATGCATTGAATCTTCGATTGATCAATTGCGCGTTGTAATGTTTTTTAAAGTGAAGCTACACACGTAATAATTCTCATTGTACGAAATAATATTTGCTTTGATCTCATATGCGCATGAAAATTTACATGATGCTTCAAAAGTATCTGATAACATTTTAGGCACAGTGAGTTTCCGTGTCAACATAATTTATTAGTAAAAATAGATTTCTTTTTGCTAAAAATTTCAATTTATTTCAACAAAGTTAATCTTTGCACAAGCAGTGTCAACGAGATTGAAAATACATCTGCCTCTCTAATTTATCAGTAATTCGCTGCAGCAAGATCTTCTTTATATCCCTCCTGCTCGAGTGTTCCACAGGACGTAATCGCTACATAATTACTCCATCGATTGCCGTAATTTCCGCGGATGCGAAGCTTATCTGCTAGAGCAAGTTTAAGCAATTTCAAGTAAACAGCGCCAATCGGCGTTCTTCGTTAGTGGCCAAACGTCGTCGTTTACAGGCTTGATTAGATTCGAGTTTCGAACACTTCGGGTTTATCTCCGCCGCGTTCTTCCAGCAGTCTCGCGCAGCGTCTGCTGAAAGACGACGTGCGGAAAGTGTTGGAAATGGAAATTTACAAGCGTACTGCCGGCGTATTACTCGTCGAAAATGGTAGTATCGTTTCGACGACGATGACGACCTTTCGCACGATAAGTCGCGGGGATCTCCAGCGAGGGTCTGAATTCGACGCGATTTACTTATCTGTCGGTGCTAGTCGACGAGACAGCGACAGCTTCGCGCGACAGTAATCGCCGGTAGGGCGTAAATCAAATTTCAACTTTAATAGCCCTCGAAACTTATTCGATTCATTAATGCCTCGCGAAGCGGTGGCGCGCAGCGATAATTCCTTTTCCCCTCGGTAGGACCCTTCCGTCGTGCCTTTGAGGAGCAACGCACCAGCCAACTTTTGTCTGACTCCGCCGCCGTATTCTCACACTATTTTCACACTTCGTCACGTTTATATGGAATTTTAATCGCGAGGATCCTAAAGTGATTCCAATCCAGATTACTTGTGCGCGCAAGTCGATAAGATTATCGATTTTTAACCGAAAGTATTTTATTGTCTGAAACCAACGTTAAAAATAATTTTATCAATTTTTATATATTTTATATATAATTCTTTTCTATGAAAACTTTCCACCGAAAGTTTTGTGCACAAAATATTGGAGGTGAAAAAGTGGAAATCAAAGCTTTTCACTTTCGAACTCTTATAGTTGAAGGTATTATAAACTTTTCTAGAAAGCCATCTTTTATTGCGAGAAACTTGGCCGTGCGTCTAACGACGGTACTGAAGTCTTTAACCTCGATCGTGAATATCTCCACGCGCTCTCTTGGAGAAGTTTCCCTGAAGAAAAGCGACGTGGAATGAAAGCGATAAATTTAATTAGCGGAAATGTTTAGGTGTTCGGAATTGCCGTTAGCCACGAGATACCAGGCATTCCACGATGCCGATCCTTCGCGTAGCTTCTTTCGTACGCCATGGCACGCGGTATTTTATATAAAAGCGGTTGGTTAGAGCGCTAGCGTCTCTAACGTCGCTCTTGCCGGTTAACGCCGGATTAAAGTAATTTCACCGTGGCCGTGTATCATCTCGAGAACTTTCCATAGTGTTTATTAGATAAATGTAGTTGCGTCCCACGAGTTGGGGAATGCGTGCTAAGGATGAGCCAGGACGTGCCACGATGCGCAAAGTCGTGAAAGATGACAGCGACGACGTAGGTTCGCCGTCCTCCCAAGATCCTCCTCCCTGTACTTCGTCACGGTTCGCCACGGGTAAGGCCATAAATTACCCGCGATGAATTACGAAAATATGTCGCCGAATTTCCACATAGTTCACGGAAGGCGACCAGCCGGCTCCGAGTCGTTTCTGGCTGGGTAATGGCGGTGTGGGTGCGTACGAGAATGAATGAAGACGTGGCGGGAAATTAATAGTGAGCAAAGGAAAAGATGTTACGGAATCTGCGATGGAGCGAAAGTTTTGACCCGAATGCCGTTCCAGAGATTAAGGAGGAACTCCGAGACTCGACGAGGCGAAAGGCAAATTCGAACGGTTGAAAATACCCGGGATGTAAGGATGATTAAATTATCCGATATCATCGATTACAAGTGATAGACTTGTCTAATAATCAGAGAGAAAATGATTAAGAAACGAGGCTTATTAAACTCAAGCTACGCGATTATACAATCAAATTCTACGTCATCAATTTTACGTTGTAACTTTTATTCTTATCTGAATTAAATTGGCATTGTTGACATTGATATTGAATTGTAAACGCGGTTAAGAATAATTAAAATAGAAGAAAATGATGTCGCGATGACAACGGTGAATTATAATGTTCAGTCAAGTTTCGTTGGGTATCATTTCGCAAACGTATTTTCAAGCGCACGCGTACATCCAAGTGTATTCAAATTACAGAGGCCGCGAAAAATGCCTGCGGTTGAGAAAAATGAATGGTGACCGGAAACAGAAATATCGTTGAGCGCTTTGGTCGCGGAATGCGGTGGCGTCCCGAATAAAATCCGCGAGGTAAAAGTTACGCAGGTAAATTCAAAAACAATCCTCGGAAATTCTATACCCCCGGTATCCGATAACGAGAATAACGCGTGCTTGGAATTCGCCGGCGAAACGGTACGTACGGTGGCTGAAATAAAAATGGACGGTGGAGGGCGGAGGGGAGGAGAGAAAGGACGGCATGTTAGTGATTATACTCGGCTCTGTGTCCCTTTTCCGGTTCTTTTCCATCCTAATTAAATGCGAATTGGTATCCTTTACACTGACACTGAATATACGGCTCGACAACGGTCGATGTCGTGGTAATTTGTTGCGTTACATCAACGGTGAAGGGCTGATTAAAAGCGAAACGGTGAAACGAATGATCTGTGCGACGCACATTATACGCTTCTTCCCGTGCAGCAAGTATTGCGTGTAATTTCGAGGATTGATTAAAAAGTTTCTAATGAAAATGTAATAGCAAAAGACGACCGCAACGTGAATACATTCATATGTAAATATTACGCGGAAAGAGACGCGAGACAATTAGAACAGCGCAGTGGTATTATCTTTTTACCTAATTCTTTTTAAAGAAGCAGAGATGAGATGAGATGACGTTGCGAATTTTGTAATGGATTTCAAAGAGCGAGCGGGCAAATAAATGAGCATGCAAACGAGCATGATGAAATAAACGTTGTATGCAGGTAAAGGAAAACGAGATTCGATTAGGTGGTTTACTTGTATTGTATTGTATGTAAACGATAAATCATAACGGGCCAGACTTTAGATCAAAGCAGTCAATTATCACACTCTCAAAAGACCTTATTTCCGATTTCAATTCGTAGACTCTGTAATGAAATAGGCCTTCGTGGGAGTTCTTTGATCTTAGCTTTCGTCTCTCCTGTCTCGAGGGGTCTTGATCCTCCAGAACTGATAGATTCGATCACGAACCAGCTTCTATCCCGACTTATTGAATCTGAATCCGCGTGTACTTGCGTGTCTTCTCTCGCATTCAAATTCCCTTTGTCATTGAGCATAGAATATCGGAATATCTTGCCGGTTGCTTTATTGCGGATATTGTGAACTGTCTTTTAGAGACTTTGAAATTAAAAACACGTTGTCCGTCGTGCCGAGCAATTGTGAGGTTTAAAGCAATTCTCATATTCTAATTTTTAAAACTAATCTAAAACTCTACATTTTTGTAAAGAAGCGAGTATTATGACGAAGCTGAAAACTGGAAAGTGAAGAACAGAATTATGTAACTAACGTAGTTAATTCTCTCTTTTTTAACGCGGCAGAAAGGAATAAATATGATTTTTAGAACAGAATGTAGCTAAGACTGGAATTAAATATACGAAAATGGTCATTTCAAGTAAATAATGTTCTTTAAAATATGTGCTTTAAAATTTCGTAGATAAAAATTAAATTGCAATTTTTGTGGAAGATTGCAAGTTTGTAGATATAGCTTTTTCTTTCAAATTCTTCTTTTAGCGCTCAATGTGCGATAAGTTTATGGAACAATATCTACGAGTTTACTTATACATGAAACCATGAGAATAAAATGAGCCAGAGGTGTAACGAAACGCGTAGTCGACGATTTTAAACAGCTATAAATTACGGAGCGAACTTTTCGCTTATTGTTATCTGTATCTAGCCCCAGATAATATGAGTACCCAGACGTACTTAGTCCGCGGAGAGCTGAGAGTTATAGCAGTGTGAGCCAAGTGGCATTATCAGAAGATCATACGAAAAGCACTAACTCGTGTGTCATATATCTTAGCGCGGGTTATTTGTATCTACGAGAAACTGCTTCGAATTCCACTTTTTTTCCCCGCATTTCGTGGCTGCTTTCGAACCTCTCGCCATAAATTCATGCCCCTTACACCCACCATAAACTTGGGCAATATTTTCTCTCACCCTTCGTCGTCGTACCTCTCTTGGTGTAACCACTCTTCGAAAACGTCGAGCCGATGCGCAGCGACGATCGATTTGTCCTTAAGATGAATTGGTTGTAACCGGTACGGTTAGGTAAATTCGGGATAGAGTAATTCCCGAATGCATCTATTCTCGAATGCAATACAACCGTGGAAACAAGGGTCCTGCAATCGTCTTCCACATTTAACGCTAAATGGCCAATCAATTACGTTATTTTATTCGTCCTGCATAAAAATCTCGTAATTGCTCTTTTCGATTGACAATTAAATGATCGCATTTAGAAGACTTGCGAGAATAAATATTACAACTCTTATAATGGCGCACTAATAAAAATAAAAATAAACTGGAATTAAATATACGAAAATTGTCATTTCAAGTAAATAATGTTCTTTAAAATATGTGCTTTAAAATTTCGTAGATAAAAATTAAATTGCAATTTTTGTGGAAGATTGCAAGTTTGTAGATATAGCTTTTGCTTTCAAATTCTTCTTTTAGCGCTCAATGTGCGATAAGTTTATGGAACAATATCTACGAGTTTATTTAGAGCAGCTAAATATATAATGATCCGATGCTGCACGAAGAACAAGCCAGGAATGTATTCTTGATCTTGTATACATCTCATCTCCAGATTACTTTATCTTCTAATAGTAATGGAGGTTTTCCAACTCCGGACAAATCTAATTTTCCACGTTGAAGCTGATGGTGTGCCCTGAATATTTTATCCGCGCGAAACTTCTCTTAGCTTTGCTAGTATCTACTGTCGATTCCTATAAAGAAGTCTGAGCTTATGCGATGCCCTATTACTCGATAATTCTCAAAGTGAACGATTGTTGTATTTCAGACACGTAATTGTAACGAAAAAATCACAGAGATTATTCTAACGATTAAATGAAATTGTGAATGATTCTAATAAATTCACTGAAAGTTTATCGTTTGTTATAAAATTATCTCGAAATTTTGATATTTTGCAGCAAAAATTTATTTTACATTATTGTAAGAAAATTATATGTACAATGAAGAAATGTATAGATATATGTAACAATTAAGAATTCATTATGAATGCTGCAAATATTTCATACAATAATTAAGACTTGAGGATATTTTTTCATTTTTTCATAAAACATGTTGAAATTTGTCTGCATTAAGAAGATGTTCGGCTTTAAGTATAGTATTATCATTTATTTCATCGTGCCTCAGTAATTACAATATTAGACATCCTTATTTAATTCACGTGTCATGGACGACGGCACGAGAGACACATCACGGACGTTAATGACTCGATGGCGAGGGTGCGAAATTGAAAAAAAGCGCCGTCTGGAACACGAAACCATTAAGTCGCCGAACTTTCACGGAGAAAACGAGACACTTCTCCTCTTCTGGATTTCTCTCGGCGAGAAGATCGGTCTCTCGTGCGCCAGACGATCGAACTTCCTGGAATCTTCCGGCGAGAGTAAATTGAAAGTATAAATTACAGATAAGGGATGCTGGACCCTTCCCCGATCTTTCGCGACTGGGAGGGTTTTGCGGGGCGATCGTTCTGGATCGTCTTGGAATGGGTGGTAGCACGAGAAGTCAGTCAGTTATGCCCTGAGCGTGATGCCCCTACCAATCAACTTCCTTGGGTAGCTTCAGCTCTCCTTCCGGTTCCTCTTCCGGCTCCTACCGCCTCTCGTAGATCCAGATATTCCCAAGGAGCCGTCACCTTCCTTCCGCCTTTAGCGCCTATATCTCGCGCCCGTGTACGTGTACGTGCGAGCGTGTATGTGCGTGTATGTGTGTGCGCGTGAGCAGCCTCATACGCGTGCATTATGCACCGGTGTTCGAGCGTAGGAATGCCAGGCACGAGGCTTTCGCGGTAAGTGGAAATATTTCTGCCGTGGAAGCCGCAAAAGGTATCACTGTCAGGTAGCTGTTTCGTAGGTTGTTTAAACGCGAGACTGAAACGTTTCGGCCTGAATTCCGCGGTCGCCACTTTGCGAGTGCATTTTTCTTTCCCCCTCCCCTCCTCTCCCCCCCCGCTAGTAATCCAGTTGATAAGTTTAATGCGCGCGTCCGCGGTAATTATGACGGATCGATTAAAACTAACGAAATAAAAAGAACACTGGCAAACTTTGCGGGCAAACTTGTCCGAGCGTAAACTTTGTAAAGGCGGAGATTGCATGGCGATGAAAGTAGCTTGAAAGTTTCGTGTTTTTGTAAGCATAAGAAGGGAGGAAGGAGAGCCTAGAGAGAGAGTTGATGTTAAAATCTCGTTGAAATTTTCGGTCGTATTAATGACGGTCGCTACTTTCAATCGAAACAATGTTTTAATTAAAAAGTGATTCCAAGAATTCGCCACACCTTTCGGAATTCATGCAAGTTCTTTACGTAACTATTTTCTCAGGTTACTCAGCACGTCTACAAATGTACAGGCATGTCATGTGTCGTTGTAACAGTAGAACTTCAAATACGTGACTCTTGTCGCAAATCGAAAGTGCATTTCTACGGTAAAAGCTACGAAAAATGTTACTGACATATATCTTTTCCGATAATTTTTCAGTCGTGTTATGACCCATTTTATTGGATTTATAGCAACTAAACATGTTTTAAAGAATTTTTTATTATGAAAATTTTATAATTAATTTATAAAATTGAGTGAAACATCGTCATGCGTCGTATCTAATCATTGCATGAATAGAAACATAGGTATTTATTTCCATCAAAATGCAATGCCAAAATTTCATATAAAAAATTTAGATATATTAAATTTATCAGCAGAGATGGACACAAAAATCCAGGCAGAAAAGATCTTTACAAAAATATTTGAATTTACAATATAGAATATAGAATATAAAATCAAACTGTACTTCTCTAACAAAATTATTATTTTATCACAATATATTTTATTG
>VBVR01000841.1:0-39572 GCA_011638315.1 Tetramorium parvispinum | reverse complement strand
ATATACTATTACGTATGTAATTATACGTCTGAAGTTGTTTATGTTTCGTACCTATTTAATTATACGTAGTGGTGACTTGAAAATTTCTCTAATTTGAGTAATATTTTCTTGCACGTTTTGTTAAATTCAATTTAATTAACTACTTACTAATCGCGATTTCAAAGTGTTTGCATATATAAGAGAGATATAAAGGTAGAAACAAAAAGGAAGAGAGCCACGAACATTACTGGCAGTTACATCAGCGAAAGAGAGATAATGTGAAAAGAGGGTACGTAGATCTCAAACGGCGCATGTGCTTCTTTCGTTAAAACGACGAAGCTGAGAGCGCGGCGTCGAGACGATTTTAGAACGGAGCAGGGCCTCCTACCGTCAGACGTCGTAGCATAGGGTGTGCTGTATTAATATAGGGTCAAGACAGAAACAAGTTGGTGGCGGTGGTAGCGGAAGACGGTGCAGGTTTTCTCGAGTAATACACGCGCGTATGCATTTCGATCCTTTGCAAGTAATGTCAATGTACGGAAAGAACGATCTGCGTAACATCTAACGAGATGACCTTAACAGGTAAGATGCACGATTGAGTTGTCGTAACGTTCGCCGGTATAGCCGGTATAACCGGCAATGACGAACCAAGACAATATCTTGAACGATGCAGCCGGTTCATCGACAATATGACGGAGAGTGTCGGATTTTTATATATCTTATAATATATCAATTTTATTATGCTTACAATGAAAAAAAAAAAACAAATGTGTGTGTGTGTTATGTATGTATGTGAGAATTGTCAATTGTAGCTATATAAATATAACAATATATAAATAAAATATTACAATAAGGAACGAAATATAAATAGTTTCAATGCTATCAATAAATAGATAAAAATACATAAAATACAAGTGCTAAATAATGACTTGAATTAAGAATTTATTAAAGTGAAGTTAACGTAAAAAGGTAACGAAACATTACAGAATTATGCAAAAATATTATGTATAATATTTATTATTAAAAATAATGAAATTCGTTTGCTACTTGTATATAAATAACTTGTATGTAAGATTCTTGTAATTATTGAATGTCATCGCTAAGTTTTGCTTCTAATAGCATCTGATTAACATTTTACAAATTTCGCCTTACATATGTATAAAAGAAATATCGTGGTATTTTACGACTGACACAAAACGCATGATTAAATAAACAGTTTAAAAGATATTTGATTTTATAAAATATGCTTAATAAATTCATCATTTGATTGATATTTTCATAAAATCAACTCAATATCAAAATTAATGAATATCAAAATCAACATTTTTGTTAGATAAATATGAAAAATTTTATTTATGATAATGGTGCAATCTAGATGTGCGTGGGTGCGTTTAATTGAAATATGGAACATATTTTAAATCGTAAAGAAAAGACGAATTTTCGAAGAAAAGTACGATCTTTGAAATTCAATAAATTAATTTTACGGTTTATTTTCTTAAATACGCTTTGCTACATAATCATCTATATTTACGTTATTATTTTGCACATACATACATATTATCGCCATTCCTGTAGCCATTTTGCAAAGCACGTGAGTCTCGAAATAGCAAGTAGATTTTCAACCGAAAGTTTCCTCCCGTCATCGCATATCGCGAAAGATTGTTTTTCCAATAAAAAAATTTCGCCATTAAAGTTAATGACAAACTTCTTTATATTGTAACACAAAAACATAATTAATTTATACTGTGCAATGTACATGCAGATTATTCGCTGAAAAGTAAAGGACCACCAGAATGGATCGAAGAAGATCAGATTGTATCGGTTCAAGGACGTGTAGGCGAAGATGTCATTATCGAATTGAAATTGGCTCTCTCCGAAAATTACGACGACTTGCGATTCGAACTGTAAGTATAATAAACGATACTTTGCAGAATAAAATGTTAACAGCTTTGTATGTGTTTCTGTTTCTGTCATACTACAATATTTTACTCTGGAAACAATACTCCATTTTTCCACGTTATCGTTCATTCTCATACATTGACTTAATTTTACATAGAACCTTGGGACGTGCCAAGGATCAAACGCGAGTTATTTTGAGCTGTCGCGCACTTAATTTCAGAGAACCGAATTACACTTGCCGCAGGTAGCCTTACTCAATATTCCTGCATGGGTCATCACTTCGCCAATGCTAGGAATGTGAGCAACATGTCCGTACCTTCAATGTTTAATTTAAACATCAACTGTTTACTAAAAAAAAAGAGCAATTCTTTTGAAGCTATAACAGTTTACGCGATATTGATTGTTAAAGATTGACGATAAGTAACTCTTGATTCTTGAAAGGGCAGCGGGGCTCTGATTTAATTTCAAAATATGTTTCAAGCACCACGTGTGAGTTTACCTAGCTTTATATCTTGAATAAGATTGAAAGCTAGATATTATAATAATCGCGATTATCATTGTCAATTTTATATTCCGATTCATGTACATAAATGCTGTGCACCGTCTTAAGAAAATCAAGTCGCATCAAGAGAAAAAGACAAAAATGCAGACTGTGATTCATTACATTCTACTCCTTTATATCAAATGTTACTCTTTAATCTGATATAACAGATTGAAAACACTCATAGAAGTAAACTGCTTCAAATAGACAATCGAGATTACCATTGCGGTGCATTTACGCGATGTTAATCGAATTCATAAATGTGAAATCATGTATTCCGCATATTCCTTGGCTCAGAGTATTTTCATCGTAATAATAACGCAGAGAGAGGGACACAATATTATGATAGTGATACAAATAAATTATGAAAATGTTAGTTTCTCTCTGCCACGTACATCCCTCCTCGCGCAACGAACGTTACTTTAATAATTTCGTAAGCTAATTTCGACCGCGCTCGAAATTTTCACGAAAAGATGAAAGAGGCCCCCGTCCTCGTCCAGCTAGTCTACGGTTGGCTCTTGCTAGCTTCTAGTAAGTAAGAGATAGCATGAGATAGCCTGTTGCTTAGAGTTCCTCGGAACTATCTCAACGAACTCGTTGATGGAGGTGGAAAATTGGGAGGGGACAGTTTGACGTTGGCGTTTCGCTATCAGTCTGACGCTGAGAGAGCGTCGCGACGACCGACAAATCCCTAAGAAAGGGTTTTTAATTATTCGATTCGAGTGCATCGGTATGCGTCTCTTATTTGTCGACGTTTAAAAAGGTGTTAAAAAGGTTGTGGACTCAATTGAATCCGAGTTGTTGAAATTTTAACTGTAAGCTCGGTCAATTATTATTTCTTTGTGCATTCCTTTTAACGATCTTAAATATTACGGATAATTGCGTTAAATTATCAACTAAAATTAAAAGACTTTGCTTCACTATCACAGATTTTATCTTTGGATGAAAAATCTTTTCAGAGAATCCATGAATGTGAGAAGCCATGGTTGTAATCTTCAAAATGAAGACAGTGACATAAAAGGAGGAGTGATACAAAAAATTAGATCAAAGGACAAGTTATCACTATTATCGTAACGACGTAACACAATTTAATGACGTGAAATTAATATTAAATGATGCATTGTGATATCCTCGATGGATTTGAGACATATACCGATGTCTCAATGAAACGAATTTGTAGAGCGCCATCGCGCTGTCAGAATTCGATCGACCAATGTGTATCCCGCTAATTTTATCGCTCACGCGGTGCTCGCAGTGTCATGAACGAAGATTATACGCGACAGATCAATACCTCGGAAACTGAAGTAAATGACAAATTATTATTAATATTTTCAAAGCATTTCTACTGCAAAAAGTACAAAGATAAAATGATATCGAAGAATATTTCTAAAGATAGATCTTAAGCCGAAATGTTGTGTGTTTGCAAAAGAATGTGGGCAATTTATGGCAGTTACCTCATCGATGGTGCATTTTGATATAAAACAAGAAATTGCTTTCTTCATTTTGATTCATCATGGGAAGTGATTGCTGTAAATGTTGTAATGGTAAAAAGAATGTTATTACTGGGCCCTCCTCCGATGGATCGAAATACCGGTAGGAGAATAATTAAGTTCTTAAATTTATATTAATTTCCACAAACAATTATACTTTCTCAAAGCTGTGTAACGTCATTCATGCTCTTAAATATTTTACATACAATCAGCTATGTTGGTGTGATCGAGTAATATTAAATTATTTAACGAATAATAATATTAGTAAATATTTAAACATTATGTGTAAATTCATGTGTTTAATATGTAAAGTGAACAAAAAAAATTAAATTATATTGAAGGACGCGGTCGCGTCAAATCTCACATCAAATGCATACAGTTGCATCAAGTTGATGTATGATTGATATCTGATATTTTTAGAAAGGTTCTAATTATTCTTTTTTAAACAACGCAAATGACGATTTGTTTATGTAAAGAAAAGTAAAAGATCGTACTTGTTAGACGTACTTAGACGACTTTTTTTCTCGGTTCTCTGAGCTAGTCACACTGCGAAAAAGGTGACAAAAATAGGGCAGTAGACCAATGCCAAGACTCTAGATCATTCTGTTGACTAAAATATGCCGGGCCAATGTAATATATTTTTACGTAGCATAGATGTAGACATAAAAACAGGAACGTATGGAGAACATAACAAAATAATATTCGGACGAATCTTTGACGGATAAAAACCATAGGAATTTTTCCCCATTGTATTTAAACTTATTCTAAAACTTAATTTGTTACATTCGTAATAAATCTTAACAGATAACACAAATAAATGACCAATTAGATGAAGATTATAGATGAAGAAAATGTTTAGTAAAGAAAAATTGCTCTTTGCATACATTGTATACATATCGAATATAATTCTGCATAGATTGAATTAAATCGCGTATTCGGTAAGCTTAAATTTGTAAAATTTGATCTGAATTAATTTGGAAACAATTCGAGTTGTATGAAAATGGGTAAAAACAGTAATAAACAAATAATAAATAAATTCGATGAAAGTAACAATCTGTCCGATTACACTAGCCATAATCTCGAAAGAAATTTTAAATGGAGTTTGATAAATTATAAACTATTAAATGATGCTTTATATTGTATAAAGAATTTTGCAATTTCATTTTCTGCATTTCGATTCATTGACTTGTACATTATATCGCATTACAAGCTCTTCATACTTGATAAATATGAACTATGTTTTTTGCTTTTCTTTATAAAATAAATCAGTATTACTCGACTTGTCAAATTTGCAGAATACGAGATGGCTTACCAATTTCATCGGATCGATATCAATTGTCGATGCGTGACAACATCGTTCAACTGGCTTTGAAGCAATCGTGCAAAACTGACACGGGTTACTATTCTCTCGTAGCAACGAGGCTCGGGCAAGAAAACGATAAAGGAGCTTCAAAGAAAATCCATTTAAGCATCAGCGAACCAAGTTACGAAGAGGGTGATCCTCCTGCCTTCTTGAGAAGATTGAGTGATCTTGCGGTAAAGGTTGGCACTCGAACCAGATTTCTCGTAGAAATTCGAAGTTCAACCACTTTGAAGGTATGATCTAGTATATAGTAATTAGTTTTAGCAAGAAATACACTAACAGAGAGCAATTCGTTCGATCAGGATATATTTATTAATTTATTTAAATAGTTTGTATATTAATAAGAGAAGGAAATTCTTCTTGGCAACATACCCGCCATATGTTCATAACGTGACGTAAGAGACGTCCGGGTCTAACATATAAACGGATAATATACATATGTATAGTATCAACTATTACGGATCAACCCGGAAGGTGGAACTGATGGCACCAGCAGTGACTTATTGTCTGACATTTCTCTTCCTTCTATCCTCGTAGCAGACAAAACGGGAAAGGCAAACTGAGATGGGTACCGGGAGGTCCATGACCTGAACTCGCGACGAAAGACGATGGAGAGTAAAGGAAGCTGGTTACGCGTTCTTGTGCGTCGTATTAATACTATTATTACGCATGCCCGCATACTATGCCAAGGGATATATACTCCGACATTTCTTCGCATGCCTCTTCCGCCACGCGCAAAATAGCCTAATGTATTATAGCGTATTTCGTGCTATATGTAGGCAAATTGAATTTAATATATGTATAATATTACACAATAAAGTATCAACTAAAGACTGTTAGATGATTCGTTAAGCGACAATCTTCTTCTTATGACAATTAAATTAAATTCACTAATTTCAGATAATTTGGTACAAGGATGACTTGCCTATTCACGATGGACCTAGATTCTTTCTCGTTCACGAAGGAAATTTCCATTGCGTCGACGTCGCCCCCGTTACGGTCGAGGATCAAGGATGCTGGACCTGTATGGCGGAAAATCATAGCGGAAGATCCTCGTGTACATCCACTCTCACCGTCATTGGTAATCAATCATTTATTTTATGTTTGTAACTTCACTCTCGCTTCAGATTAATTGCAAATTTGATAAATATCTTTAGTTCCCAAGGCTTACAAAAGGCCAGAATTTGTCGAAGAGCTTCGAGCACTGCTCACTGAGACTGGGACCGTGTCACTGGAATGTAAAGTAATCGGTGTGCCTACACCGGTATTGAGGTGGTTTAAAGACAACAAGGAAATCAAAGCTGGCGATGTTTTTGCTTTGACTGCTAATCCCGATGATCCAACATCTCTCGGGGTTTACACCTGCGAGGCGATCAATTGCATGGGAACGGCCTATTCCTCCTCAAAAGTAAATGCGCTCGCTATTACGATTGTGCAATATAACAATTGTAATCCTATATTTTCTAATATCGACTTGATTGATATGCAACGTAGACACGTCGTTATTTTATCCCAGGTTCACGTAGTTGGAAGAGGAAGTCGAGAAGGTTCACTGAGACCAGCAGATGCTCTGGCACCGACTGGACCACTTCCAATATTTAAGCAGCTACTTCAAGATGAATGTTGTCGAATCGGAGACACTATCGTATTGTCTTGTCGCGGTAAAAATCAATTGATAATCTCATTCCCTCTCTGTTTCTACTAACATTTATTTTATGCTTATATATGGAACATCAATGATAATAGTTCAAGTACCACCCTGGCCGAAAGCGATCGCTTGGTACAATAAGGAAGGTCGCGTTGAGCCCGACGAAAAGTATCATATAATGGAGGATGGTATCGGGGGATATTCAATTGAAGTAAAACAAGTGGAAGCTATGGATGAAGGTGAATGGAAATGCGTTGCTACCAGCGAAGACAACATGAAACAATTTTCCAGCTGCTATGTTGCAATGTCTAGTACGTATTACAAAAATAGACAGAACTAATTGATATTAAAAGTACAACCGCCTTCTATCAATTTTATTTTCTACAAGTTCCAAGAAACTATAGAAAGCCGCGCTTCATGGAAAACCTGAAGGCAGTCTTGACGGAAGAAGGCCTTGTCTCGTTCGAATGCAAGGTCGTAGGTTTCCCAACGCCATTACTGAGATGGTTTAAAGACGGTCAAGAACTTAAGCCAGGGGATGTCTATCAATTAACTGGAACTAATTCATTAGGTACGCATCCATTAAATTTATTATGTTTCTTTTCTTTCTCTCTAGTCTCTATTAAGACACAGATTCATTAGAAAATATTTAGGTTCTTATTGCTGTATCGCAAGAAATTGCATGGGCGAAGCCAAGAGTACAGCCGAATTAACCATCGAAGACATACAAAATCAATTAAATGAAGAAGAACGTTTTCAGCTTTTGAGCACTAATCAACCAGCAAAGTTTATAAAAGGCCTCAGAAGTTGTGAGGCAAGGATAAACGAAGATTTTCGCTTTACAGTACAAGGTAGTTAAATTTTCCTCATTATTTCCAATAAACAAACTGTTAAATGACTGCTACCTTATCTCACGAGGTTTTACATCATATTGATAAATGTATTTCTTTTTTCTTCAGTAAGCATAGCGCCGGAACCAGCTCTTTCTTGGTACAGAGATGATGCGTTAATGAACGAATCTGACAAATATTACATAACAAAAGAGAATCTTGGCACATGCCATTTCGAAGTGCGAAAGCTCGAATTTATCGATCAGGTGAATATTCATGAAAAATATAATCCCATTTGTTATATGACATAAGACGATATTACACATTTAACGTTTGTCCTGTAATTTTTAGGCCGAGTGGAAGTGCGTAGCGGCGAATGATTTCGGTCACAGCGTCACTTCCTGTTTTTTGAAGCTTATCATTCCCAAGCATTACAAAAAACCGAAATTTCTCGAGAGCTTACGCGCAATCCTATCGGAAGAAGGAGCTGTAAATTTAGAATGCAAAGTTATCGGTGTTCCACAGCCAGTTTTAAAATGGTATAAAGACAACGTTGAACTCAAGCCCGGTGATATACATCGAATTATTTCCGGACAGGATGGCACTTGTTGCTTAGGAGTATATACTTGCGAAGCTACCAATTGCATGGGGACAGTCAGTAGTTCCGCATCTTTATTAGGATTTGAAGGTAATTCTGTGCATACTGCACATAGCAATTTTTAATTGTATGATACTTATATGATAATGACTCGTTTGTATGAAAAACTTATTTCAACGATCTCGTGACTTTTTTGTGTTATGCTAGTATTCCAAGCGAACTTTATAAATTTGACATTTTACAGACAAAAAAGATACAAAAGAAATTCAGTCGTCAAATGGTCACGAACTAGCGAGAAATTTATCGTTGTCAACGATACACGAGGAGCGAACATCTCAATTATATGACACTCCACAAACGGATCATTCCGTTACTTTGGATGAACGAGGCGAGGTATCCTTTAGCTTCGACGGTAAGGAAGTATCAGTTAGTCTGTACGAGACGCCTGATCTGACAGAGGAAGAGGCCCTACAGATTGTTGAAATGTACGCCGATCAGCTGTCTGAGCATGTAACAGGTAAAAAAATGTATTTAATTTTTGTTGATTCAGTAATATATACATATATATAATAATATAAGTCTGAAAAACAATTGTATTCTAAAAAATTGCACTTTTGTATAGAACACAATGTGATTGAGCTACCACCAATGAGATTTGTCAAAGAAACGTCTACGACAAGTAATTTGTTAATGGAAGCTGTAGTGATCGACGTATCTCCTGATTATTTTGTTAGCGCGGAAGACGGTGATGATTTACGGACAGAAGCTGATTTCGAAGATGTCTCTATTATGGACGATGTTACGCATGTCCTTTCGTCACCTGAACGCGATTCTCGAAGTTCTTTGAAAAGATCAGCTCGATACAATGCAGACGAGGACGAAAAAGTTCCTAGTAGGCCACCTCGGAAAAAATCCATGAGTTCATCGTCGAAAAGTGAGAAAAGCCAACGAATAGAATCGGAGAGTTTCCATAGCGCACAGAAAGACGAGCCGCCCTTGTCTCCGCTTTCATCTTTGAAACAAGATGACAGCGACACTTTTGCAGACGCTTTATCCTCCGCACATCTCTCCATTACAGAGAGTCTTGTTCAGAAACACATGACATCGGAACGTGAAGCAACGGATAATAGAAAACGCAGTTTAAGCGCAGGCAGATCAACCGGTTCCAGTCTAGACGATGGAATCGGTGGTGATTCCTCTTTCGATTCAATGATCGGCGCTCCCAAGAAAAAGCAACGCAAAAAGAAGCAACAGAAGGACAAAAATAGTCCCGAAGAATATACCGGACCTAACGAAAGGAGGAGAAGAAGTGGATCTGAAGATAATATTGAACAAACGAAGATAAAACATCAACTTATAGAACCAATTGAAAAAATAGAAATGGATAACAGAAATGGAAGTGAAGTCGTAAAAGAATTATTTATCGAAGAAAAATTGTTAGATAATTTAAGAAGCGTGAAAGAAGTTAACAATCATGTCTCAGAAGAGATTCAAGAATCGACAAAAGATATTCTTTCAGAATCAAAAGCAGCTCTATGCAAGGCTTTGGAGATTTTCAATGAAAAAGTGCTCGATACAACACCGCAGTTTTCTAATATTTATAAGCGGATTGACGATATACATGAATTATTGAAGAATTCAGGAGAAATAAGTACGGATATTGAAACCTTGACCAATCTGGAAATACCTCTGTGTGCATTGTTAAGGGAAATTAATGAAATTACATCAATGGACCACGTAGAGATCATTCATAATATTCTCCAACCATCCATCCTTCAGTTGTCACATGTTATTGAAAATCTCAGATTGTTATCTTTGCAACCGACGCTCGAAATTTTGAAAAAATTCAGCGATCCTATTTGTAACATTTCTAGTAGAACAAAAGAATTAGCTTCAATGAAGTCTATCTCCGACGAGTCTCAAGATATATCTGAGGACATTGTAGATCCATTGATCGATATTCAGGCGATGTTTAATGAGATTTCAAATTACGCCGAACAATTGAAACTTACAGTAAATAGATCTACCAAAATAAGTGATCAACAGGTTTTAACGGCGTCAAGCCTTGTTGCATGTTTAGTAGAATTGAGAGAGTGCGTGTCTCATACGGCACACACTGCGATGACATTGAAAGAGAATGAAACATTAAACAGCTTGATGGAATTTAGAGAGCCTTTATTGGATCTTCAGTCAATTTTAACACCACAGAGTTGTACTTTTCATGAACTTTCAATGATAAAAGAAATAAATCTTGCCATTTTAAAATTAAAGAGTGTCGTTATAAATGTATTAAAAAATTATGAAAATCACGAAGTAATTTCACGAGTAGAAACAATTCTCAAAGTATTAGAAGATACCGATAAACAAACGGCAAAATTAGTGGAACAATTATCAGAAACAGAAACGTCTGAAAAACATGTCTTAAAGAATTTAAATATTGACCAAAGTTTAAGCAATGTGCATTTTGCTCTATCATCAGTTTTAGAAAAACAAGAAAAGCATGTAGCCTCATGTCACTTAATTACAAGTATCGAGGCGTTACGTCAATCAGTCGGTTCTTCGGCTGTTACAATCGCCAACATGAAAAATCCAATCGATGATGAAATAACTCAAGAAATTAGCAAACTAAATGAATTATTGTTAAATCTGCAGAGAGATTTATTAACGGAAAAGCACGAAGCACGAGAGGAGCAAATTCTTAATGATTTGATGAATCCTATTAATATATTGAAAGAGATAGTTTACAATGTAATTGAAAGCAGCTCTTCGATCGAGTCGATAGTACCCATATTGGAATTGTTAGAAGATATAGAAAAGGATACAGCTCTTATAGCGAAAGAAATATCAAAGAAAAAATATCAAGAAGAAAGTATTACACAATCTCAGAAAGAAAATACAGAAGAGAAAAGTTCAAAATCTAATTTGGCTAGTCAAATACGCCATTCTTTAGATCCTATTAAAAATTGGTTATCCGAAGACAGTATGAAGCAGTATAAAGACGAATTGGAATCTGTACTGAGCTCAACAGTCGAGGAATTGAAGAGAGACGTAAGTCAGATTGCCATTCAAACGTCATATTCTGAATCAAGTGACGAAAGTTTGATAAACGCCCTGATTGATCTTCGAGAACCACTGGTGAGGCTTAAAAACGCTATTTCTACGTATCACAAGCCGGAAGATCTTTCAATTTTAGAAAACTTGGATCACCCTATGAAATGTCTTCTGCAAACTATCATGGATGTTCTTCAGGAACATGCGGAAGAAGAATCTCTACGGCCGATAATAAACATCATGGAACAAATTAAAAATCAAATATCGATGTCAATCAAAGATACTCTTTATCAGCAAGAAATGAAACGAAGTGCTAAAGCATTTAATGTGGAAACGGAAGAAGGAGAGGAAGAGGACGAAAGAGCTATTACAGCTTCTCAAGAAACAATTGCAGGTACTCTGACAGAAGTTGCTTCAACGCCACTTGAAGCCGGATCAATCGCGCTGCTTACTGAGCAAGTTATAACAGACGACAATTCCGAAAGCATAACCCATGATATCGTTCTACAAACCATAAAGGACGAAAAACAGGAGAGAGAAGAAAGCGCAAATAAACTAGTCACGAGTTTGTCAGAAACTTTGGAGAAACTTCAATTGGAGATAACTAGTATACTAGAGGATTTCGAAGAAGCAACAACACAAGCTGTCACAGTTCCCCAATCGAAATTAGCCAATTCCATCGAAGAGTTAAGAAGGACCATTTCCACAATACGCGTAATGACTGTCTACGGCGAAGAAACTGATTCATTCGAAGAAAAGCTTAATCAGACAACTTTGGTGCTGACTAACTTGATACAGCCGCTGACAAATATACGAAATCTTCTTTCCAGCTCGCAAGAGCACGACATTTCAGAACTTATGATACTAAATAGATTTACTCCGTTATTGAGTATAATAGAAAATAACGTGATAAAACAGACAATTGATTTCGTCAGTACAGATGAAGATGTAGAAAAGGAATTTGAGTTTCTTCTGTGCGAACTAGAAAAAATCCAAACGAATATTCCAACAGTAATTCAGGAAATATCATTGAGACGAAAAATTTTGGAACATCTCTGGGACATCTCGAAACCTCTGGAAAGTATTTTAGAACGCATGGGCGATTTAGAGAAAGCTGCAGAAGAAACTCTCGAAACTGACGTCGCCAAGATTTTAGGAAAACCAATCGCTGCTCTTTTAGAAAACGTCAAGATTACCGTTCAAGAAGTGAATATGCTAGATCGACGAGAACCGTTGATTCTCGAGTTAAGAAATCTTCTCGAACCCCTATTAGAGTTTCATAGTTGCCTTTCAATGATACAGAGCAGCCGACGAAGTCTAGTTCCTGAAGCTTCTTTATTAGAGGAGAGGAGAAGTGTTATTTTGCGAGCGGTCGATGGTTTGCGAAAACAAGTTTGTAACACTGTCGAAGTGATCGCGACTATGGAAGGGGTCTCCTCATTCAATGAATCTTTGACATTGCTCAATTCCGCGATTCTACAGGTACAAAAACGAATTGGTAAGACCGATTATTCTCGCCGATCTAGTAGTACCAACATTTCTCTTCAGCATCGACTCACTGGCACGTTGAATCGCTTACATAACGCTATAATAGTTTTGGAAGAACACGCTGACAAAGATACGTACGAAATAGCATCCAAATGTTTGGAAGCATTACAGAAACAAATCTCTATCGCGCAAACGCAATTTAGTCAAATCGGTAGTGAATTAATTGATGAGGAAGCAATCGTAGAAGGCTTTCTTTATCCGACTAATCAACTTCTGTCGGCATTAAACATTCTGAAAGAGAATACGCAAAAAACACCTTCGGCAATTTCGCATAATTTAATAATTCAATTTCAAGAGCTAGCCGATTCTATCTCAGAATTAAGTTCTTCTCTGTTAGCTCACAAAACAGGTCTTGTTCAAGAAGGTGCTTCTGAAGGAGCACCAATCGTAGAGACTTTTTCTGCCGTCATAGACGTTTTGGATCACGTGAAAGATTCTATAAATGCTATAAAGCAGACAGTTGACGTTGAACAAAAAGCTAGTATGATTATTACGAAGGTGGAAAGTGTGATTGATGAGATTATAGAGGTATCGCAAGAAGAAATTGAGAGCGTGACGATGATCACGGAAATACCGTCGTCTAAAGCAACAATTAAAGAAGTTCAATCTGAAATTGAAGATACAGCTACAACAATACAAACGGCAGTTTTAGAAAATCTAGAAGCAGTAATTCCCGCTGAAACAAAGGATGATCTGGAGGACGTGAAAAAATGCAAAGAAAATCAGGAAGAAAACGAGAGGCACAAGCATTTGACAACTGAGATATTAAAGTTTAATTCTGCAATAAGCAACTTAACACAGCCGTTAAAAGAATTGATTAATTTTGTAAAATCTGCTAAACAAGAATCTTTACTTTCGCAATCTGAGGAAAACAAGCGAAAAGTACAAGAATTAACGGCATTGATACAAATTCTCAATGATCTACAAGCTACAAATACTTCTATTAAGACAGTAATAGCTTCCTCATCCATTTTATTATCAGATAGCCAATTTTCTCGTACGGAAGATATTTTAGCTGACTTTGAACGGGCTGTCAACGAAGTTATTTCCTTGACTCAAGAAGGAGTGAAACCAGAATTGAAGGAAGATATCATGGCATCTTTACCATTTATATCCAAACCTTTGGGTGCTCTTGAAAATGTATTGGCATTTACATGTCAGACAATCTATGAAGGAAATTTTATCGACAAAGACGGAGAATCGTTATCTGCAGTTGCAAAAGCTTTAATATCATGTATTAATGATACTATTAAATCTCTAAATGAAATGCAAATGTCAAAAGATATTAGAATTACTGAGGAAAGAACAATGGAAATATCGAAAGTAAAGGAAGAAACGAAAGATATTGAAGAAACAACTGCGCGACCCCTCGAAGAACTCATAGAAGCCATTATGGAATCTCAGGAACAAGTAAAATGTGATAAAACTTCGCTATTAGAATCAAGTTCACCTTCCACGGACATGATCGAGACGAAAAGCATCGATAATTTGAAATCCGTAGAAATAGAATTAAATGAAACACTTGTTAAAGAAGCAGATGATTCAATGAAACAAGATGTCGTAGAGACACTGCAGCAAACATCTTCATTAGAATCTAGTCAAACCGAAGAATTACTTGTTGAAAATATAGGAGTGATAAAATCAGTAATAGAGCCTTTAGAAGAAGTTGAAGAGAACTTGACAATTGATCAACAAAAGGTAGAATTAACTCAAATATCTGAAAACAGTATGATTCAGGAAGAACAAATAAAAATTGAAACTTTGCAAACAATTATCTCATCTTTCCAAGCATTATGTAAGTCATTTGATGAAATCGGAGAAATACAAATTTTAGAGTCTTTCGATGAGAAACCGGTCGTATTCTCGACACTGATGGAACCATTACTAAATTTGCAAGTTGCGTTATCATCCGAAGTTACCGAAGATATTAAACAAAATTCAGTGACGTTACTGAAACTGTCTGCCGTAAGCGTTTTGGAAGAACTACAAAAGTCAATCGCTACAGTTCAAGAACAAGTCCAGCTTAATACTGTGGCTGAAGCCAGTTCGGGTGAAACGTCCAAGATGTTAGTACAAGCTGTCGTGGAGCCATTAGAAGACTTGAAGACGTCAATTGCTTGTATCCAATCTGATCCAACAATTAGCCAGTTTATTCAGCAAGGAGCAGAATTATCGAATGTTGAACAGGTCACGATCCTGCAAAATCTTACTAAATCGATGGTGCAATTTGGAGAAAGATTTATGTCTATTATCAATCAAGTAAAAGTAAAAACTGAACCATCATTGCAAATCATCATTAAACAAAAAGAGCAGGATCCAGAAATTTTACGCAAAATTGTTGACCCAATTCACATTTTACGTGAAACGCTGTCTCAAATTGAAAACCTTAATAGTTGTGAAGCCGAATTATTAGAAACGCCAGAACAGAAAAAGGAGATTGCTCAGTTGGGTGCAGTAATAGATTCTTTGAAAAAATTAGAACAATCATTAGTTATAGGTACGCAGCAAATTACAATCGCGCAGGAAGAAGTTGTGAAAGAAACTAGTAAAAATCAAAGTTTGTTGGCAAATGCGAATTTAAAGCCTGTGTTGGAAGAACTGAAAAATTCGATTACTGTAGTTCAGGAGCAAACAGTTTTTAACGAAGGTATTCCTGTATTAAAAACATTGAATGAAGCTCTAGAAAACTTGAAAATGCCGTTAACAACAGTTGAAGAAGTAGTCGATCACCTTGATAAAATTAGTGAAATTGAGGAAATATCAACTTTACTATCGTTTGCAAAGTCGATAGAAGAAACAGCGAATCAATTAGTAGTTGCAACTAAACAAGATACAACTAAACAAGCAATTAACGAAGCCTCTCTGTTAAAAACGATGACTATTCCAATTGAAGAATTGCAAAGTGCAATACTAAAACTCGAAGATCGGGTAGCTCAGGCATCGGAAACAAAGGAATCGATGAAAGCTGTTGTTACTTTAGAATGTATGATACAACCACTGCAAGAGTTACAGCAATCATTTTTAACCGCATCTTATGAAGAAACCGATCTAGCCCTGCAACGATTGCCAATCAAGACGACCTTAGATAACTTGAATAAATCTGTGGCAGTGATTCAAGATCAAGTTGCGTTTATGGAGGATCATTTACTTGCGGACATGAATACGGACGATTTGACAACATTGAAGGATTTCGCGAGATCACTTGGTAATTTAAGAACATCGATGGTAGTTTTACAACAATTGAATGCAATAGAAAACGCTGGTCAACAGATTGTAGAAATCGAGAATGCGTCCGCGCTGCAAGCATTCGCAAAATCTATCGAGGAGTTCAAGAAATGTTGCTCCCTTATTGTTGAAAGACCGAGAATTATCGAAGCTTTTACAACAAGCGCGGAAATGAAACAATCAAATAAAGTAGATACGCATCTTATTGAAAATATTATTGCACCTCTGCGAATATTACAGGAGCAGATTTTAACTATTGAAGACATTAAAATGCAAGAATCTGAGATTTTGGATGTTATGGAAATAAGGAAACCAGTTACTGTGTTAAGCAGTCTTGTTGGTCCATTACAGCAACTTGAAAAATCTTTCGTCGCAATAGTGCAAAAGGAGCATATTATCGAGCATGATGAGCACAGCCTACCAACTAAATCATCCTCTGTGAGTTTGGAAAAGCTTGCTCTACAACCTATCCTCGAGGAAGTGCAAAAGTCTATTGCTACCGTACAAGAGCACGTGATACTAGAGGCAGGAAATCAAATTACATCGGAAGTAGAAACTGAAGCTTTATTAAAATCGATCGCGCAACCCTTAATAGATTTAAAAACTTCTATCGCATCTATTCAGCAAATAACCGCAGTTGCGCCAGAGTCTCTAAACGAACTTGCACAAGAACAAAATGTTTCGGCATTGGAAACTTTTGCCGAAACTCTTCATAGTTTGACGGAACGTATAGCAACGTGCAATCATCAGCAGATGATCATGGAGCCTGCGGCTGACACTATTTCCGAAGATGCTTCGTCTTTGAATACGTGGGCAGATGTAATCGATGAATCTTCTTCGAAAATTACGCGTCCAATGGTGATCGATCAAGGCGCGATTGAATCTCCAATCGAAGTCGCAGTGTCGATGTCGGAAGATGAAACCTCTACGTTGAAAACATTAGCAAAGCCACTGACTGAATTACGCGAATGCCTAGCCTTGATCGTCGAAGAGCAAAAGACAGTCTCGCCGTATGATATAACGTGTTCTTTATCAGAGAAAGAAAATATTTCTTTAATGAAAACGATAATACAACCTTTATCAGAGTTAAAACAAGCAGCTGCGATAATTATTCAAGAGCAAATGGCTATTGAACGTGCTAATGAGCATTCATTTGCCATCGATGGTAAAAATGAATTTATTCTTCGTCCTTTGAGGGAACCACTTGAAGAATTGCGTCACTCTATTGCAGTAATAGAGGATCAAATGTTGGTTGAAACACCTAACCTAACCGATCGATCGAAGGACGACGTCATATTAAATGCATTGGCTGAACCTCTGTTTGAGCTCCAACGTGCTATATCTGTTTTAGAAACACGAGTAATGTCGCCGGATGTTGAATCGATGCCCGAAGATACAAGCAAAAACTGGATTACTGAATATTTAGCGACTCCTTTGCACGAAATAGAGAGATCGATTGCTGATATTCGACATTGTAACATAATGGAACCTGAAACCATAATTATGGAAGAGCAAACTTCAATATCAGACTGGTCCATTATTGAAAAATTAGCTAAACCAATAGAAAACATTAAATCAGCAATATTAGATATGGAAAACGACTGTATGGAAATTGAACTTCTCAAGGCGATGGAGGTACCACTTGCTAATGTACAAAAAAGTTTAACGTTATTAAAAAACAAATCTAATTTGGGTATTGAAGAGAAAGCCAGTATCGATGCTTTTATCGAATCTCTTTCCAATTTTGAGACATGTGTTTCATTTGTCAAGAAAGAAGTTGTCGATAAAGCAGTGTCTGAACGATCAAATACAATGAAAGTTGATGCTACGATATCTGCCACTCTCAATACACCATTAACTGAATTAAAATGTTCTATTACAGAAATAAAGAAATCACCAAGCGAAAATCTAAACAATTTGGAAAAACCATTGGAACTCGTGCAGAATGCGTTTGAAACAATTGTATCTATGCAACGAAGTAAAAAGCTTTCAGAATTATCGACGAAAATAATAAATAGTATTTCAGATATTAACAAGTCAAGTGAATCTATCGAAAATAAACTGAAGCAACAACAAGTGTCGGTCGTTGAAATTTATATCGAATACGAAGCACTTGGAATATTGACAAAATCTTTACAAAATATTAAACAGTGTATTATACAGATACAAGAAAAGCCAAATACTGCCAATTCAATGATTGACGCTCTTCAGAGGCTCGAAAAATCCATAGCTGTAATGCGAGAACAATCAGCCGATAAACCATTGGCGGAACCGCAACATACGAACTTTGGTGTTCTTTCCAAAAATTTAATACCGTGCCTACACGAATTACAAGAATCAATAGAAGCAACAAAAACATTATGGCATGAAGAAACAGTACTAGATGGATTGGTGATTCTTGAGAAACCAATTTATAAACTGCAAACTGCGATTAACATTATATGTGACAAATCTTTGGAAGAAACGATTTCAATAATAAACAGATACAAAACAGCTCTTCAAAAGAAAGAAATAAAAGAATCTAAAACTGAGATAGCTGTCGAAGAAGACGATAAATCTAATGAAACAGTGAAAAAAGAAATAGAAGAAATTAAATTGATAAAAGATATAGATTCAGCAATAATCCACGATAAAGATAAAGAAGACAAGAAGGACAAAGAAAACGTAAAGAAATCAGAAAAAGTAGAACAAGAAAATGAAAAAAATGATGAAGCATCAACAAAATTAATACTTGAAGAAGTTAGTCAAATAAAAAATAAAAATGAGAAACAAAAGGAGGAGGATGTGTTTCAAGAAATACAGAAAGTAAACGAAGAACAGGATAAAGAAATTAAACGAGTAAAGGAAGAAACAAAACAAAATGAAAAAGGCATTGAAGGTAAGGAGATAAAGGAAGATCAACAAGAATGTAAAAAATTAGAAAAAACTGATATCGTTGAAAAGCATGAAAAAGATAAAGAAATAAAAGAAATGAAAAATAAGCAAAAGGAAATAGATACAATTAAAGATATTGAAAACGAAAAACCTGACAAACTCATCGAGGCCAACGAAATAAAAAAAGAGGAAAGTGAACAAACGAATAAAGAAGATGTAGAAGAAAAGAAAGCAGGAGACAAGCGAAAGAAAGAGCAAGAAAAGAAAACAGTAGATGAAAACAAGAAAACTGAAGCAGATCGAAGCATTGAAGAAAAAGCAGAACACAAAAAAATAGAAACATTTAAAGATAAAGGAAAAGAAGAAGAGCATTTGACAGAAAAGAAAGAACAGACCGACAAAATAGAAAAAGGAGGAGAACAACTAGATATAAAAGGTATTGATAAATTAAAACAGACGGAACAAAGTGAGAAAAAAGCTGCAACTAAAGTGAAAGAAGAAGAAAAGCAAGAAAAAGCTAAAGGACCTGATACAGCGCAACAAAAGAAACAGGAACTTATAAAAACAGAAATAATACAGAAAGAAAAAGACGAGCCTGATAAAGAAACAGAAGCCAAAGAAGCAACGAAAAGTATAGAGCAAAAAATTTCCAAAAAAGACGAAAAATTAGATAAAGATCAGGAAAATATTGAAAATAAAGAATATGCTGTACAAAGTCAAAATGAAAATATTCAGAAAAAGGAGGAAAGTACTAATCTGTTGAAAAAAGAAGAACACAAGGAAGGGAGGAAGACGGAACAAAAGAAACAGGAAGCAATGGAAGAGATAAAAAAAGAAGGAAGCGAAAAAATAAAAGATCAGAAAACCGAAGAGTTTGAAAAGAAAGAGGAGAATGTACAAGAAAGAATAAGAGAAGAAAAGGAAGAAATAAGAAAGCAAGAAGAAGAGTTGAACAAAGAAACGATAGAGAAAATAAAAGAACAAGAAGATAAAGTGAAAAGTGAAAAGAATGAAGAATTGGAAAAGAAGAAAGAGGATTCTAATAAAAAAGGAGAGAGAGCACAAGAAGGAAAAGTAAAACAAGAGAAACAAAAGAAAAAAGATGAAGTTAAAATATCAAAAGAAAAGGTTGAGGAACAGAAAGACGTAATTAAGACTGAAAAAGTAAAAACTACAGAAGATGAACAAGGAAAAACAAAGAAAAATATACAAGAGGACGGGAAAATAGCTACGCAGGAAAGAGATGAAACAAAAAATGAAAAAGTAGAAAAGATGAAAGAGGAACCGATAGAAAAAAAGAAAGATGAAATTGTTAAAATGGAAGAAAAGATAAAAGAGGAGCCAATAGAAGAAAAGAAAGATGAAATTGTTAAAAAGGAAGAAAAGATAAAAGAGGAGCCAATAGAAGAAAAGAAAGATAAAATTCTTAAAACAGAAGAAATAATACAGCAGACACAATATAAAAATGACATAAAGAAAGAAGACGAAAGCAGAAGGAAATGTAAAGAAAGAAATGAAAATCAAGAACAACAAGGACAAATAAAACAAAAGCAGAAAGAAAAAGTAAACGAGGAAACCCAGGAATTAGCATTAAGAAAAGATAAAAATTTACGTACGCAAATAGACGAAGATTTGAAAAAACACAAGGATGAGGAAATGTTTCGAAAAGAACAAGAAGAGGGCAAAGCAGAATTTAAAGAACTGGAGAAAGTGAGAGGAAAAGAGGAATGGAAACAGCGAAAGTCGCAAAGTGATGAAAATCGGTTATATATGAGAGAAGAGCGCATTAATAGAGATAGTGAATGCAAAGTACAGAAAGAGGAAAAGAGTTATCAAGAAAGAGATAATGATAAAAAGTTGGATCGAGTGGGAACAGAGCGCTTGGAAAAGAAGAGAACTGTGAGGCGAATCAAAGAAGTGGCTGACCATGTGTCTGCAGCAGACGAGGAAAGGCGCCAGAAAAGAAGTGAGGAAAAGAGAATTAGGAGAGATGAGACTGCTAGATTTTTATGGGAAGAAGAACAAAGATTACGAAAAAGAGAAGAAGAGGAGAGATACAGAAATAGACAAAGACAGAAAGAGCAAATACGAGAAAATGAATGGTCCAGAAAACGCGAAAATGAATCCGAACGCTTTCTTAGAAATATGTTGGATGCTACGTACATACCCGACAAATCAACTTCAATGTTTTTCGATGTCAACTATTCTCGAGATTATAGTTTTCGGTTTAACTCTAGCCTCCCAATGCTTTCTAGCACTTCCAGAGCATACAGCTGGAGAGATTCCTTACCATCATTAAGCAGGAAAAGGCTCAACGACTATTGGGATTATAAATTACGCCCTTCAATGAATAAATATTATTTCGATACGGGCTCTTCGTACAGAAGGCGTAGAAAAAGAGAAAATCGCATGATTCGCACGAGGTCGATCAATTTGCTGAAATATGAAGATTATTCGACCGGGGATAGCGATGCTACTATTGTACCTAGTACGCGCATTCGACCTCTCCGTCGCACAAAAACGGATATTTCACATATCGATTTCGATACTTCTGATTCTAACACGTCTAGCTATACTGACCTCCGTCAAAGTGAGGTAGATATTATCGTAATATTGATGATACTATTACTTAACGTTTGAAGAAGAATCTTAATTTAAAAAATATTATAATCATTACAGAGACTTCTGTGGGACAAGCCAAAGAAACCATCCTTTTGTACAAGATTGACGAACAGAGTTGTAGAAGTCGGTATGAGGACAAGACTGACCTGCACTGTTCTTGGCAATCCAGAACCACGCGTTCACTGGTTGAAAGACGATCAAAAGCTAGATACAACGAACGATCGTTATAGAATGCGATCCGAAAACGGTATGGCTTATTTGGAATTGTACGACGCGCTTCCTGAAGACGCCGGAATATACACGTGTGTAGCTGAGAATATACATGGCACTTCGACCACCGAGTCTATCTTGAGAGTTTATTCCGATTATAAACCTACGCATTCACCTCCAATTTTTATAAAATCAATTAAAGGTATACATACACAAGTGTGACATGCGTTTTTAACGTTTATTAATTTTTACATGAGTTTACACTTCAGTAATAAACTTACCACTTATTCTCGTAGATTCTTATCGATATTCTGATCGTAAGCTGATTTTGGAATGTCGTGTACGAGCACAACCGATTCCTACGATCTCCTGGCTAAAAGATGGAATGATTCTTCAAGGCGATCGTTATAAACAGAGTCATCTCGACGATGATGTCTATCGACTGGAAATAGCAGATCCTGATGTCACAGATAATGGACAATATACGTGTCGCGCGATAAACGAGTTACATACTGAGGAAATATCTCATCGTGTTCATGTTGAAGGTGATTGGAATATCATATGTTATAAATTGATATGAATGCAACTGGATATTATGTAGTAATATAATTTTAGATTGGCAATCCGTAAATCGTAATGATCCACGACTGAGTGACAAAGTTAAATCAGAATTCGCACTAAGACCACAATTCTCCAACTTATTAAAAGATTATAGCGTTCCCGCTGGCGGAACTATCGCTCTTCAAGTACAAGTCAAAGGTAAATAAGATGCTTGTCAAAGAAAGAAGTATTAAATTTTAAATTTTGCTTAATTTATTTATATGTAGGTATACCATCCCCGGAAGTGAAATGGCTACGCGGCGACCGAAAGGAACCAATTACGATACCAAAAGCGAGAACCTTTGTAGAACGTGGACTTTACACGTTAATTGTGCCCGAGGCGACAGAGTCAGAAAGGGGTACATATGTTTGTAGAGCAATTAATGCTTATGGACAAGTAGATACAAGCGCTACGGTGGATGTAATATCATCGAGCGCTATCGATGGGGGAAAACCGGCAATGTTTGTCTCGAGACCTTCCAAGAAATCGATCGATGTGATCGTTGGCGAAGACATCAGTATATCTTTTCGAGCCAGCGGTGTCCCTAAGCCGCGAAGTAAGACTCTTACACGTTTTCGTCGTCACAAATTAATATTAATATTTATTTTCTTTGTACTGTATATTTTTTTCTCTCCTTTACTCTCTATCTATCTTTACCTCCGCTGTTTTAGTAATATGGATGAAGGGATTAACAGACATTACGGATGGACCAAGATCATATAAGGAGAGTATTGACGATTATGTCAGATTAACATTAAAAAGAGTTACACCTGCTGATGAAGGTACCTATTGCATTTTGGTTAAAAACAGATATGGCTGTGACAGAAGCTTCTTCTCGATTAAGGTGAGAATCTTTGTAATTTAATAAAAGTAAAAGAAATCTACAATTGGTAAACGAATTCAAACAGGTAAAGCAACGTGCCAGGTCACTGACTCCATTATCAGATTGGAACTCTGTTACCGAGCGTGATGCAGAAGAATACGACGACATGTCTTATGTGAGAAGTAAGTGACTTTGTAATTATTTATATGCAACATTGGTTATAAAATAGAATGCTTGAGAAAGATCATAAGATTTTGTAGTGTTACGTGTATGAATTCAAATGAATGCATGAATTATGTAGTAACCTAGTAATAAATACTAAAGTGTCACGTTATTATTGTATGACATATTAAAATTAGAATGACAATCTACACCAACTGCAACATCGTATAATCTTGGCTTAAATTTTAATGGCTAAACGCCAATTGACGCCTGGACTACAGGTCGCGCAAACAACGCGACATCAGTATTTAGTTTGAGTATTCGTCAAATCGATATGCTGATTGAAAATCTTCTTAAATATATGTAAATATAATCTCTGTGATAAATGAGCCGGCATCCTAAGATGTAAGGCACTTGCAATTGAATTCAAAATTGGCACCGCCGCGAAGTTTTATACTTGTAATGTAAAATAAACGCGACAGGAGAACATCCAAGTTTCCTTCGTTCGAGGAACATTTCGAGACGGGTTATTTTAGTTTGACTTCTTTACTCATCTCCTACCAACACCTCACAAAACTCCACAAATTCAAAATTCAGTCGTCATCTAAACGCGAATCACTTCATATACTCTGCTTTTTAAAATCTCCAGTTTTGTGACAATACATTGTGCATCTTGCAAAGTGAAGAGTTATTTATTCGTTTCATCAATATCTTTTTAAAAATGCTAAATTCGCCGCGAAGTTATCATTACTTTCATAACATTCTTATTGCATAATATACGTTAAATATGTTCCTTTCTTTCGTTTTCTTTGTAATATCAAAACGCGTTCTATTTGCAAGCATTAATTAAATATACATGTATAAATATACAGACATAAAATAAGATTTATCATAATGTCGCATGATCATGGAATCATTATCAATGCCGAAAATAACAATATCACTATTTCGCGTTTGAGATGTTTCTGGACCAAGGATTGTTTAATCATTGACTTTTTAGAATATTTGTATGGACATCGAGGTTAGCGAAAAGATGGGTTTTTATAATATAAAAATTTTCTTAAAAAACAATTCCTTTAAATTTAACCGACACAATAAAATAAAAATATTTGTACTTCTACATTTATATCTGATGATTTTTCTCAAACTTGATTTAACGACTTTTATCAGATGTGCCCGGTCCGATCAGTAGCGAACCCGTTGTTATTGATGGTGGAAAAAGCTGGTTATCGTTGAGTTGGGGTAAAGCAGAAAGAAGAGGACCTGCACCAGTGATCGCTTACAAAGTCGAAGCTTGGCAGTTAGGTAGTGACGGAGGTGCACGATGGATAGAGGTAAAACAAAAGGAAAATGATATTTCTGTTATTAATAATACATACCTTAATTTACATATCTTTTCTCAAATTATTATTCATTCTTGTCTCTCAGTTGGGAGTTACGCCGATCAACGCATTCGATGCATTCAATTTGCGACCCGGTGGAGAATACAAATTTCGCGTAACACCACGAAATCGTTACGGATGGGGCGAACCAGTTACGATGACGAATCCAGTGTTGGTGATGGAAAGTACCGATCTTCCAGAATTCACAAAAATTCTACCAGGTCAATTAAAGGCTCTGGAAGGAGCGTCAGTAAAATTGGAATGTGAGGCAAGTTTACGAACAAGAGCATATTTCATTATATTTATTTAACGCTCTCCATCTTATACGGTGTATATATTTTAATGATTTCTTTTCTTAGATTCGCGGTGATTCCAAAATGGAAGTACGATGGTATCGAGAAACGACGGAAATTAATCCAAGCAATGATTCAAGATTTACAATACATTCTAATGGTTCTAAATGCTCTTTGACGATTGCAAATATTAAAGAGGATGATTCCGGAAGATACGTTTGCGAAGCAAACAACAAGATCGGTAAAGTGTCATCGTTCGCTAGAATTCTCGTTGTTACCGATCCGAGAATTATCGAGGCCGATGCTAAACTTAAAACGAGGTAAATCAATGCACTATTTCGATGCAACAGAGCTTATAATAATAATTTCTAACATAATTTCGTTAAAAGTTTGAGCATCGAACCGGAAGACAGACCGCCGCACTTCACCATGAGGGTACGGGACAGGCGAGTGCAAACGACTTATCCGGTAAGACTCACTTGTCAGGTCATCGGACATCCCGTTCCAGAGATTACTTGGTACAAGGACGGAATGGAAATCTTTCAAGATGGTAATTAGCTTATTCATTCTTGCAATGTCTGGCATGAAATTTCCTACATCTTCTTCCTTTCTTTAGATCGCCATATCTTTTGGGATGATGACTCGAACTTTCATACTCTGGAAATAATTCATTCCGCTCTTGAAGACTCTGGATGTTACATGGTGACAGCGAGGAATATAAACGGCTCAGTATCTTGTCGATGTATCCTCGTGGTAGACAAAGGAATTCGAGCCTATGTCGCACCGGAGTTTCTTCATGATCTCAACGCAGTTTACACGATTCATTCAGGCGGGGAGCTACGAATGTCGGCACAACTTGAAGCTTATCCGAGTGTTGGTGTTGTCTGGTAAGCAATGGTTAATGATATTCACATTTATGGTAATACAATTCAGGATATATATATATATATATATATATTCTTTGTTCTTAATATAATTACGTTCTTCAGGCATCGCGATGGTATTCGCCTGCGACCCAGTAGAAGAGCGATAATGACATTAAGCCACGATGGCACCGTCCAATTTTCTCTGGCTAATGTTACTACGCGAGACGCAGGAGTTTACAGTTGCACCGCAACAAATGTAGTCGGTCAAACTGAGACATCCACCAGGGTAACTGTTACGGCCGCGATCCAGGATCAGTCGTCCATCGATGAATCATCCAATGTTACGAGCCTAGATATACCGTGAGTTTCATCATTCTAACTTGTCTATCGTACACCAACAAAGTTGTAAATAAAATTTTTCTTTTTAATTTTAGATATTCGAAGGAGCCTCTCTTTGTCACGAAACCTTTGTCGACTGAAGCGATCGAAGGCGCGACTGTTATTATTCTTTGTGAGGTGGTCGGAGATCCTAAGCCAGAAGTAATATGGTTGCGCGATTTTCTCAAGGTAAAAGTTACATGAATATTTAAGCTATAATAAATTTTGCAACTTACTTCAATTGCATTTCTTTATTGCTTCTTTATAAAAAAATGCAATGCAATGTAATAAGATAGTGATGCAATTGAAAAAAGATTTTTTTTTAATTGAGCCTGAAAGAAGCTTTTATCGTGTTTCGATTAATTAGATCGTAATTAAAGATTATGGACGATTAGGAGACGAACACGGTGCAAATGATGAAATGACGTGTGTCTAATGCTGACTTGATCTGTATTATGTGGGTCAAGGTAGCTACGAAAAAATGACTATGTAGCAGAGCGTAACAGAGACCGTATTGTAACCGTATAAGTGGGCAAGACATTATATTCACTGAAGGAAATGGCATTGACATTGGATAGCTTCTTATATGGTAACAATGGCGTTACGTCATGTTACATTTTTAATACGGGCGAAGGAATGAGATTCAATATACATACATTCGAGAAAGAGACTGTCGTATGTCTGTCAATGGACGATGTACAAATCTAAGATAGGAAACGGAAGTGATACACTGACCAAAGAAATTTGCGCATCTACGTCACGTCTTCAGAAATATCTGCATAATCATAAAATGCGCACAGAACAGTATCCCCACTTGTCGTCGAGACCAACTCGGCTTTCTTCGACGATGAATCGGTACTGTAACATACGAGTAGCAAAACAGTCGTCGCGTAACTTTGGCGAACGAACAGCCGCTTTAACTTTTCATCACTTATATGACGTGAACGTGTTACGTGTCTTGTGTGAAACGTGACGTACTATTTAGATTCCACTTACGAAACGTATATTTAGTTTATTTTAGACAAATTCACAATTTTTAGCAATCAACAAATTTTTTTTATTTAATTTTTATTTAATTATTATATCAATTCATCTATTCAAGAAAATTAGACTTTAATTCCATGTGGAATACGATAGTGTAAGTATGATATTGAATTATTAATTTTACATACGTACCTTTTATTTGCGAGCTGAGAGAAATAAAAAAATACAATTCTTAACCAAACTAAATACATTAGGATTATGGATAAAATTATATTACTATATAATTATAAATGCATGTTTTAGAATTTTGTTGAAAAGTTAATCGTGCGAATTTCTTTTTCTCTCATTTACGGATACGTAAATATGTACATGCAGTAGATATGATTAAAAATACAGTATGCATTCAATTAAATAACGATTATTATTATGCATAGTTTTAAACATAGTTTAGATCATACAAAATTATAAGAATATAATTTAATTCAGAATTAAATTTGAAATTCTATTCTGTATTATATTTTATATTTATATTTGTTATATACGATTATATACTGTATACTGTATACAATAGCGCCAAGAACCCTTGCAACTGTCTCTTTAAGAATTTATAGCATCTACCTTCTTAATCGGGAAGTATCCTCCGCATAAATTTTAGCGTATGTGAACTGTAATGTGACAGGTACAAGATTGATACATCTCAGAGAGTTTATTATGTCACGATTCGAATTCAAGGATTAAAGATTGTGTGAATTGTAGCTTTCCGTGTCTAAGCGCTCTTGCAGTGTATGAAATCATTAGATTCATGAGAAATAGTATAATGAGAAACACATACCTATTATAATATACATTGGTACTCAAGTAATACTGATGTTCAACCAGATCAGACTGTAGCGATCTGTTCGACTTTCGCTCCCTATATGGACTAGAACCGTGACGAAGACATCTCTCTCTCTCTCTCTCTCTTACTTCTCTTTTTCACTGTCCTTTTCGTCTCCAACACCACACGCTGAGTTTTAACCCCGTCTTATAATCTTGCGTAAGAACTAACATCCAAAGTGTGTAAAACAGACGCGATTTGAATACATTCGTCAGAAGACATTCAAGCAAATGCAATCACGCATTAATGGTCATCGAAGACACATTAAATTATACAATATTATCATTGAAATTGATACATTCTCGTTATTTATTTATGATATCATAAGTTAAATGCTGCCAAATTGAATAATATGTTAGAAATATCAACCTCAATTGTTTAGTTCTACGTTACTAAAGTTTCTATGAGTCACTTTCTCAACAATTTAACATTGTACTTGTAGTCGAGTACGTACGCAGTTAGCGATAAAATTCTTGCGAATGAAGTAAGCGGGAACGGAACGAACGTTGATAAGAAACAGTAAACACACGATAAAGCATTCGGTTCAATGAACGGTTGAATTTTCTACTTGCAACGCTTGTGATCTTGAGTCCTTTGCACGCTCACACTTTATACGAATTCTGTTTTGCAGCCCGACTATTATAGGGACGCACCTCACTTCCGGCTGGTGGGTGCAGGGCCACAATATCGGTTGGAAATACCTTACGCTAAGCTCGACTTTACTGGAACATACTCCGTGATAGCTCGCAACTGCCATGGGGAAGCTAAAGCTGTAATTTCCTTGCAGATCTATGCCAAAGGTAAACTTCGAGACACGAGCGAACGTTGAACAAACCTCATTGAATGGTTTTTTTTCCAGGCCAAGGTAAGGAGGAACAAACGCAGAAATCTCCTCACGGGTAAGTTATTACGAAAGCATAATAACGCGCATATACGTTTCTATTTATCTCTACTTGCCATACACATTTCATTAATAAAATATTAAACTCTATATATAGAAAAGTATTGACACTGCCGATTATAAAGAGAGAATTGCGAGATCTTCGGTGTTGCGACGGCGACGCTGTCTCCCTGGAGTGTAAGGTTTATGCCACACCAGAGCCACCGTTGGTTCGTTGGGAACGTGGAGGCAAAGTAATAAGAGATTTTAGTGCTTAATGTCGCACATAGCTAATAAACTGTAATATTTAAAATATTTTTCGTCAGATTATAGCTATGGTGGGCGATTTTGCTGGCGAGTTCGACGGTGAAACGGCACGATTAAGTATCCAGCATGTCTATCCCGAGGATGAGGGAGAATACACGTGTGTGGCTTACAATGATCTTGGAAAAGCATATACGTCAGCCTGTTTAGTTGTAGATGGTAATTTTATATAATTCTTTTTCTCTCGAAATATTCCTAGAACCATTTTCATATAAAGGTTCCTAATAAAAACGTGGTCCGAATTATGAGTATCTCTTTGAATCGTAATTAGAATTTACTATGCCACGGGTCGATAACTTTTCAAGGTTGCGTGAATACATAACTATGATTACGAGTTTATCATTTTATCATGTGATACATATATTCTCTTAGTGACGTATAATTAATTAAAAATTTTACTTAAAAATTTTTCAAAATCAATTAATGATTTACATTATGCCCTAGTCCCCGAGGGAAAAGAAAATATATTAAGCCAAAGATTGACGAGGCCAATGGGTCTGCTGTCAGCAGGATCGACTCCGAGATCGACACCACGATCGACGCCTATCAGAAGCTTGTCACCGGCAGTTTCACGTAAGTCTAAGAGAGTTAAATTTTGCAGAAGTAAGTGTATAGTTTATAAGGGGAAGAGAATAGGAAAATTCAAAAGAACGGTCAAAAATCGTCAAATGAAAAATTATGTTTAGACGGGCGCGAATTCAGATCGCCGCAAGTTCTGCCGCGAAGCGATACGTCAAAGAGGCCGAAGGTTTGTCCGCCGAAATTTTATGCGGTGCCGCACAATCGTCTGGTGCAGGAAGGCGAAACTGTGCGTTTCCAGTGCGCCGTAGTCGGTCATCCCGTGCCCTGGATAAGATGGGACAAGAACGGCACCATTGTAACACCGAGCACGAGGATCTCCATCAAAGAACGGGATGACGTTAAGATACTTGAAATTGTCGACGTAATGCAAGAAGACGCCGCTCTCTACAGAGTGATAGCGGAAAACGATTTTGGTCGAATTGAGGCCAGTGCTCGTCTTGAAGTAATAAGTATGTATATAAATATGTATATAATTCGCAAAAAGTATACTTTCTTTGTTAATATAAATACTCTTATTCTGTGAATGTATTAATTTTCTGAAAAGATCGATACGAATCGTCGAGTCGAACTATTAGAACTAGAAGTGCCTCACCTAGAACATATCCTTCGTTTGACCGAAGTCTTCTTCCGACTACTACTAGAATAAACAGCCGTTTGCAATTGGAATGCCGTGTAAGAGGAACGCCGAGCGTAACACCGACGTGGTACAGGTAAAAATGGGAAGATTTTATTGCTCGACAAATCTGCAACAAAATAGGCATCATTTTATAAATTTTGTTTAGAAATGGACGACCGTTGGAACGCTCCTCTAGAATAAAGAGACATTTCGATGGCAAAACTGTCAGAATCGAAATATCAAAAGTAAAAGCCAGTGACGCGGGTGAATACACCTGCGTGGCGACCAATATTCTTGGATCGATAAAAAATAGTTGTCAGGTGAACAAGAGCTATACGAAATACAAGTTGTCGCCAATTTCGCGACAATTTTCTATAAGATCATATATTACGCTATTTTTTTTCAATTTAAGATTTATGATTATTCGCAGGTAACCGTATTAGACCCTCACGACTCGTCAACCGCGGACAAAAATCCACCGCGATTTCTGCAATCATTGCCGAAAGAGTCAATTGTCATGGAGAATCATTGTCATGAATTTCAAACCGGAGTCATGGGTAAAACTTGTTAATTTCTTTTATATATTTTTGTTTAGTTGAGTTAAATCCTTTAAATAACGTCTCTTTTTTCTATTGTTTCAGGTACACCTCCTTTCACGATTATTTGGTCCAAGGATGGGCGTGAATTACCTGACAACGATTCTAAATATGTTGTATATGGAGACGGAAGTATTGCTCTCAGAATACCGCAAGTTCGTCCACAGGACGCCGGTGAATATGCCTGCGTTGTACGGAACGATTTTGGTATTGCGTCCTGCAGTAGTCTGTTTGCCGTGCAAGGTCTGATTTGTCTTTAAATTATTATTTCAATTTTAATATATATATTGTTACTAGATTCTTTCCTTATATAATGTTATCACTTTACATCTCTTATGCGTTTTTAAACAGACTACAAAGACGTTTCCAAGTTACCGCTTCAATTTACAAAGACTCCGCTATCACTCATTGCTGCTAAGGGCACTACCGCTTCTTTCTGTGTTAGAATACAGTGTGGGAAAACTGTGGAAATTAATTGGACCATCAATGGAAAAGATGTCCGAGAAAATACAAAATGTAAAGTACGTAAAGAAATATCTATACATGCACATTCTATTATTAATAGTAAATTGTATACTTTCAATACAATTATTGCTAATTATAATCATTATTTATGTGTTTGAAGATTGAAAAAGATGGTAATGTCAGCATCTTAAAAATATGTGACATATCATTACGCGAAACAGGAGAGATTCGATGCATAGCTTCCGTGAATGGAAAAGGTCCGTCCATCAGTTGCACTGCCAAGCTGCAGTTACACAAATCAGTATACAATTTCAATGACTTTATGACGAAGCTTGAAGAGCTTCAAGAGCTTTCTCATGCAGAGGCCAAACTACCATTAACGAATACCAATCTTGCAAGCATCCCGGAAAAAATAATAAAACAATCGTCATTAAAATGTCAACGACATCACGAAAGGTCACTAACGCGTACCAGATCGTCTTCATTTCCTAGATGTACCGCATCGTATACTAAGCATATTTCTCCTTTGCCAATAAGAAAACGCATATCTAATAATGCGTCAGCTGATATCCGAGAATCACGATTAACGGACGATTTATCTGTACAAAGAATTATAAAGAAAAATTTGGACAGTGATCTTTTCGAATTTTCAAAAGATCAAAGGTTATTAGCTTCATTAAATAATACGTCCGTAAAGCTATCACCAAAGAAAACGGAAGAACTCTGCTATCAAAATATTAATTGTATACCGAACAAAGAACATATGGAAACGCGTCTAGAGGAATTGATAAAAGCTACGATAATAGAAGAACCAACCGATACTAGCATATTTAGAGGAAGCGGAACAGTACTCAAAGTAACTTATCGAGGATATCCCGAACCAACGGTCAAGTGGCTTCGAGTAGTAAGTGTAATTTTTTTTTGCTTCTAATACTTTTTTTTAAATTAGTGTTAAAAAAGAAATATTCGCGTTTCAATTCAATGAATATATTTTACAAACTAATTTTGCCTGTAAAAGAGACCACTGTTCTCAATGAACGTTCTATGTTTCATGATTACGGTTCATAAATTACGATATCGATAAGTTCAACACGATTACATTTGATTTAAACAGTAGTCTAAGTACACATCACAGCATGAATAAACGCGACTATCTTTATTCAGAGATTAATCATTCAGGATGATCGTTTGCTTATCTTTGACCTCGGGAATTGTACCGAAATAATGATTCTTACTGTAATATATATATAAAATCCCCACCAGAAACGTGGCAGACGGCAGTTTAAACTTTGAAAAAGCCAGTCGAACGACGTAAGTCGGTCGTCAGCCACGTACGCAGCTGGCCCGGATCAATTTTATATGTGTTATGTTGATTCTTAGATATTGACGGTGTCTCTGACATATTTCGGTCGGTGACATAAGAGCACGATAAAACAGTTTCATTTTAATTTAAGAATCGAGAATTGCGACCAGACGAGAAAATTGGGATAGTCAGCAGGGACGGTGTGTCTTACCTGACGCTGGACGACGTGACATACGATCACGCTGGAAAGTACCAAGTCTCAGTTGAAAATCCATTAGGCAAAGATCAGAGATTCTTTAGTTTAGCTGTGGAAGGTAAAGTACCTTTTCTTATTCATATTAGTTGCTTTCGCAACATTCTGTCATGCACAAAAATGTATCATACCAGTACCAGGACTATGACTCGACACTATTCTCAACTCGACCTCGACTTAATTAAACTTAATTACTCGAGAGAGAGAAAGAGAGAGAGAGTCTGATCGACGATGCTCAATAGAAACATATTTTTACGACTGACTGTTCCACATATTCACAAACGAAACGTCATCCATTGTTCCATGTGCGTAAATGCGTGTTGCACGGCCCAGTTACTTTCTTGCGTACCAAGGCGGACGGCAGTCTCACGTGACATACCGCGCAATAATTCCTCCTTTCTTCCACTGACACCGCAGTTCCACCTCTTCTTCCTTATTCCCTTGAACCGCCGTATGCCTGAGAATTAAAAGACGCGTGTGTCAGGAGAGGGAATATAGTGTCACGGCGCATCTTCACGACGTAACGTCGTCTTAATGACGTGCGATATCTTTCAAAGCACGCGCGGTCGCTCTGACTGTGTGTTTAACAATCACGCAACATTATCGTAAGAAAATTTTAATTAACCACACGTACAAACTGCAGATAAGACAGTTGCACGTGCCATAAAAAATTTATTAAAAGTGACTTACACGAGTAGGAATGTAGCGCCCAAACGTCTCATTGTCAGCCTCGTTAAAGGGAGACTCGTTGACTTCAATTTAGGTCCACCCGAACCAGTCACGGATAAGCCCAGTGTAAACTTCAACGCTGGTCAGACCACGATCGTTTGGCGATCTCCACCTTACGACGGAGGTCGCATCGTAATCGGATATACGGTGGAAGCAAAACGTGCCGGTGAAAGCACATGGATGGTAATTGCCGAGTGTTGTCATTCGCTGAGTCACACGGTAGCGACAACTGAAAGGAATTTCGTGACACCGGGTGAGAGTTACCGTTTCCGTATCCGAGCTGAAAATATCCACGGACTCGGTGACCCTGGCATGGAGAGTGATCCTGTTAGAATCCCAAAACAAGAAGAAACAATGCTTCAGGAGAAAGAAGGTAATAACATTTACAAGAGAATCTTCCTTTGAAATCATTCCCTTACCTTATAATTTTTACATTTTATTTTATCTATTTCTCTGGAAAATATTTGAACCATTGTCTTAAAAGATGTAAACTAAAAATTTAGTTTTAATCATTAGAAAATGATTCTCTTACTTTTTCAGACGAATTCGAGCCGAGTTTTGAACCTCGTTTAGTAGTATCAGAAGAGGGCAAACTTTTTATCGAAAGATACGACGTTCTCGAAGAATTAGGAAAAGGCCGATATGGCATAGTGAAAAAAGTCATCGAACGATCGACAGGCATGAATTTTGCTGCCAAATTCGTTAAAACGATCAAAGCGAAAGATCGCGAACAAGTTCGCGAAGAAATTAAAATTATGAACGCATTAAGGCATCCTAAGCTTCTATTATTAGCCGCTGCTTATGAAAGTCCTCGTGAAACAGTGCTGGTCACGGAATAGTAAGTACATTTAGAATCGTTCACATTAGATTAATTGTTAAAATATTAAATTTTAATGTTATTATAATGTTTATATATTCCTTTTTTTTTTAGTATTTCAGGTGGAGAATTATTCGAGAGAGTAGTGGCCGACGATTTTACTTTAACCGAAGGGGACAGTATTCTCTTTATGAGACAAATTTGTCAGGGAGTCGAATATATGCATCAAAATAAAGTCGTACATCTAGATTTAAAAGTACGTTTTTCGCGGATAATAATTGTTAGTTCGATACACCAACTAAATAATGTTTTCCCGTTTTATCTTACAGCCAGAAAATATTATGTGCCGCACGCGAACTTCTCATCAGATCAAATTGATTGATTTTGGATTGGCTCAGGCTTTAAAATCTGATACCCCGGTTAGAGTGCTTTTTGGCACACCGGAATTTATTCCACCGGAAATTATAAGTTACGAACCTATCGGCACTGAGTCGGACATGTGGAGCGTTGGTGTAATTTGTTACGTTCTGTAAGTGGCTATTTTTAAATATAATTATTTTCAAGTAATATATCCAATCGATTATGATGCATAGGTTGACTGGCTTATCGCCATTTATGGGAGACAATGATGCTGAAACTTTCGCCAACATCACACGAGCGGATTACGATTTAGAAGACGAAGCTTTCGATGCGATTTCAAATGACGCTAAAAACTTTATCAGCGGTTTACTTATTAAACGAAAAGAGTTGGTTTCTTTTGTGTATTTCTTATTAACTAGTCATACATAATAAACTTAAAAACTTTTCTTTACGTATTCTTTGGCACAGATTACGTATGTCGGCCACAAAGTGCCTGGAACATCCGTGGATGGTACAACATGCTACGGCTATGAGCAGAGTACGATTGCCGACAGAGAAACTAAAGAAATTCATCATACGGAGAAAGTGGCAGGTGTGTATTAACGAAATTTATTCAAAATTATGTTATCGTTGTTTCGTATATTATTAGAAAGTGAGAAAAGAAGAAAGATTTAACACAAATTTAAAGTAGATGAATATAATTTTCGAATCAAAGAATATATAGGACAGCATGTTTCATTAAAAATGAAAAATTAGTAAAAAATTTAACTGTATGATATGTAATGATTTTTATATGTTGATCGCTTCCTTTTCATTCCTTTATTAACCTAACAATTTTTATTATAATTTTTTGTAGTTTGTAGTTTTTTTCAAATAATGTTACAATTATAGCATGTGTGTTTAAGTCTTCAGTGTGCATGCGTGTGCCATTTATTTTAATAGAAAACAGGAAATGCCATTCGCGCATTGGGAAGAATGGCGATTCTTTCGGCACATACTAGACGTAGTCCTACAACAACGGCAGAATCATCGCCTACGCTTGAACAACAGTTCGACAACATCGAGATGCAATATTCTGACGAAATTAAATCAATTCGTGCTGCTGTTGATAAAAATACGGAACATAATGAGACGAGCACGAGAGAAAACTCTGACGAAGCGGAATCGCAGACAAATTTGCATTCCACGGATGTGACGGAAATAAATGTGACGATGCAAGAAACATCGACGAAGGAAGAAAATAGCGTAAATGATCTTTCAGAACAGATGGATATTGAAAGAGAATTGCCTAGATTAGATACCGAATTAATACCAAAGGCAGAAGACATTCCGCAAAATGTCACGGCGCATTTAGAGATTTTAATATCGAAGGAAAAGAAGGAAAGCGACAAAGAAATAATCGATAAATCTTCCGAACCAGAACAACATACAAATCTAAAATCGCAGATATTGCGTAAAGTGTTTCGAGGCGATTCGCGCGATTCAGGAATAGGTGATTGCAGCTCGAGCCTGGTGACTTCTTCATTACAAGTAGACGAACTGGGAATGGTGTCCACTATCGAAGAAGAAATAGATCATGAGATTCACAATCGAGAAAGCAAACGAACATTAAAAAGAGAAGAAAATCGGCGGAGTTCAACGGCAGGAATCTTAACAAGTTTAGTGCAAGACAAGAAAGCTCTTCCGAGCGACATTACTGCGGATAACGGCAAGGTAGTTACAAAGAGTGACGTGATTAAAGCTTCGTGTGAAACTAATCCTATGCAGAAAGGTGTGTGTAAATGTCATTGAATTTGCTCATAATATATACATACTTACATTTATTACACGGGCAAGGAAATAAGATGGCATTAATAATGATATTCCAATTTCGCAGTTATCGACGAGAATACGGACGCAAGGATATTAAGCAGACATAATCGCGATAAATTTCTTCCAACTGGCAACGTCAGTCGTACGGCCAGGATATTCGAAAGAGAAAGTGAACGATCAAATTCGAACAATTCGCAAGTTTCGATGGCACAGCGTGCGTATCCAGGCGCTATGATCATAGGAAAGCCGTACAACGAGAGAATACAGAAAGCTTTCGCATTCTGGAACAAATAAAGATATCATTTGAAATACACACTGAATAATACAAATCCAAGTAAATAGATCGTCGTACCATTATCAGGATAAATGAAATAGAAACATATTGTTTTTGCGAAAAGTCACGAATATGTAGAAAGAATTGTACTTTAGATACGTATAGGGGCGTGATATATAATTTATTAAACATAATTAAAGTCATAATTCTTGCACGTTTCTAACATTGAAAAATAAATTTGAATTGTTTTATGTCAATCATATTAACTTAATATAAATCCTGAAATCTGATAAAAGAGATATGCACTTACTGTTAGAATGAGCGATCATTTCCACAAAGAATTTATGCAATCAACAATCTGTAATTTTTATTAATTGTGTCGCATTCAGCAGAAATCTAATTCTCAAAATTTTATATTAAATACAATCCGCTTCTTAGTGTCTTTTACCTAAACGCTAATTGCAATTCTATCCACAAGTTGAAGGAAATATTTTTGCTGTGTCAGAATATTCTGGCATTTTTCTGTTTCAAAAATAATTTCCAAGTACATGTCATTGCTATGTAGATATATAATTGGTACTTTTGTTAAGTAACATTTTTTTAATACATGTACATTGACAAAAATATCTTTAAGAGACATACTATATGTATATAAATAAATAAGCGACATTTCGTGAACAATTGATATTATTTCTAGCCATTATATTGGCAGGCTGCATAAGTATAATTTCAATTTGAGATTGTTATTTATTTGCAAACACACACATCTCCGCAGTTGCATCGTAAGGATGAGACGAACAACAACTGTATTATTATTATTATCATAAGCTATTTACATAGAAAAATAAAGGATATATATATCTATATATATCAGTTGTATTAATACAAGTACACACCACCTAGAAATATTTTCTATTTATACATATGCATGCACAATGTAGGATAACTATAATTTATCTCAAAAAGACTTATAACTTAACTCAAGTAGAACAAGAAGTCACAAATATGTCAAGGTGATATCAAAATGATCTCACTCCAAAATGTCATTCGTATGTCATTTTATCGCTGTTTTAGCGTTATTTTGATGTCAATATGATGTCATTTTAATTTTTGTTCTACCTGGGTAAAATTTTGGAAATTTTACATTAGTCGATATACAAGTTTACAAAATTTTTACAATTTTGACTCTTACAATATGTTATTACGATCAGTAATGGTTAAAAGTTGAAGTGAATCGCCGATATCTAAATAATTAAAGCTATCAGCTGTTGCCGGTGACCAAATAGTAGTTATATACTGATCTAAAGCAGGAGTAGGATTTCTGAAAACAAAAATGTCTTATTTTATTTTCTAATAATCTTTACGTCATATAGCTTCTAATAATTACCCTCTCTTTGCAAAATTGGTCCACATTCTCGTAAGAATTTCTAACATTTTTCGATCCTCTGTACCTATTGCCGGTGGTTTAGGATTACTAATTTTACATTTAGGCATATAAAAAAGGTATGACATATCATCAGTATGAGAAGCTCCTAAAAAATTGCATTAAAATTATTGTATTATAGAGTAAATAAATAAAATTTTTAATTAGAAAAATTTTATAACATGTGTAACTCATACCGATTTTAGTAAATTTATAGTTCGACATAAGTCTCGTTTCAGTCATTTCGTTTCCGACGTAGGAAAATTTATACAAATAAGTCGACACTTGCTTTCTTTTTCTTCGTTTATCCACAAAATCATTAATAGGAGAAGTAAAATATAAATCGGTTATACATTGTACCCAAGATGGGATACTCTCTTCGGTAAATGATTTATTATGAAAATATTTCTGTTTAATTCGTTCTGTCAATTGCATTATTTCTTTTTCGTCTTTTTTTGAGTCTTGCATAGATATCTCTACATATCGCGGTATATCCTCATACATTCTCTTTAAAGTACTCTCTCCGGTATCTATTAAAAAATAAATCTATGAGTTTCAAATAATGTAAAGCCATACTGAAAATTATCGTATGTAATAATATATTTTAATATATGTAATATACAGGGTGTCCCGTAAAGACCGGATCAACGCTTAAGGGTAAATTCTTGAGATCATTTTAAGACAAAAATCTTAATACCAAAATACTCAGACTATAATAGTTTTTGAATTAGAAGGATTTATAGTTAGCGAATGAGGTAGTCTAAAATTCGCGCGCTCAGGTGTGGTACAATGCACAGTGCTAGAGGTGAAAGTGTCACCCCTCTTGTCAATAACGATACCGAGACGTATACAATGTGAGTAAATTTGTTTTTACTAATTTTTGTGTAAATGCAT
>VBVR01000840.1:0-39618 GCA_011638315.1 Tetramorium parvispinum | reverse complement strand
TAATAATACATTGTATTATAAAAATATTATCACAAACAACTTCTTTTTAAATTTTTATTAGGTAGTCGAAAATTTAAATATTGTTTATGCAAAAATTTTATTATAAAAATAACAGAAAATTGTAGCTTGTTCTTTATTCTTTATTTTTTAACGAAAACAAGTTTTCGTCTTTATAATGATGTTTTTATGACGAATGATTAAATTCCATAACATAAAATATTAGGATAATAAACATTCTGACGTTGTACAAATATTTTAATATGTATTAAAAACACAGAGGTGCTGATAATAAATGTTTTATTTTTATTTCTTTGTAAAGTGGACAAAAAATGATTAATTATAATGAACAAATGTAGACAAATTGTAGACAGTAAAATATCATATCAATATTGAAAAATTCATATTTCAAGACATACAATTTCACAAATGTCATTTATATAATATTACATTTTAATTTGAGGATATCGCATCTGAGACAACTTACACATTTTAGTCGAACGACTTAAATTTAAAGGTCTCCGTGTTTGTAAGCGGCGTTTAAATATCCATTTGCGAGCAGTGCTTTAAAGTTGTGCCCTGAGTAATCGGAGATTTTCTCGTGTCTTTCTTTCAGGCCGTGAAATTGGAGTCGGTGCATCCAGGAAGAACGCGATATCTCGTCGTTGTCTCCTGCATAGGAAGGCAGGACGCCGAGGAAAGTTGCCTTCTCGGTATCGATTGTCACGCCAGGGCGACCGTCGGTCTCGTGCTCCGAGTTTTGGCCGACACCGCTATCACTCTCGACGGCGATGGGTGAGTTCGCATCTCTCTTTCCCACTGCCATTTGCCTCGCCACGCTCTCACCGCGAGAGGCATTGCGATTACTACGTTCTGCAATATTCCCGCGGCACTACGGATTAGCACGTCTTAGCGATTACAGACTCGTACGGACTTTACTACTTTTTCCGTCTTATTTATGATTTGTTACATAACGTTACTCGTTAACTCTACGAACGTTCGCTGATTGTTAAGCAATCGGCTGTATCTTTAGCATTTTTCTTTCTCAATTCGCTCAGGAATACATGATCGTAGAAAATGTTCTTCAACTTGATGTTGTGAGTTCTGTTTTTAACGATTAATAAAATATGTCGGTATTATTTGATGGATAATTCAAACTAAAAGGTAAGATTTAGACAAACGAAAGAATATCGTATTAAGGCGACGCTAAATATCCAGTATTGTTTATTAATTGAGTGTTACATAAACTTCGTCATCACTTACGTCACGAATAATGCGCGAACGTGCACATCTGTAAGCGCAATAGAATGTAATGCGTACCGTATGGTGACCTTGGTATCAGATATCTTCTTTCTTTCTTAAAGTCACGGACAATTGAATAACAGATTAATTGTTGGTCTTTATATACATCTTAATATATATTTTATTGAAATATGATTAATGACAAAGAAAGATTATTGTCAAGTTTTTATTTCTTTGAGATTAGAAAAAATATTAATAGACGCTTTATCGCTTTAATTTATCGCTTTTATAGGAGAAGAGGAATATTAATAAAACTCTAAATTAGTTATAATATAAAAATATCGTATCAGAAACATTAGATAAAATTTTAATAAATTTTATGGTGAACTTCACGCAAAAGCTATTTACAAGTTTTCTAAAGACGGTATTTACAGTTTTACTTTCAAGACCTTAAGTCTGATTACGAGCTGTCTCAAGATTTTCATTCAATCTATAAAATGACCGTAAAGCTTCTCAAGATTGTACTTAAGACTATCTTAAAAATCAAACCATGAATACCCGGCGAAAGTTTACATTTTGGTTGAAATCTCTTTGAACGAAAATTACGTGAAAATAAAAGACAAAATTCAGCTTCTTCCTATGTTATTAAAGCTTCATTTTTTAAAATATTAAATACATTCGTAATTATATTTTTCGTAAATTTTTCTTTAATTGTCTTACAGATAAAGTTTGCGTCTTAATCTTTTGCCAAAAATTAAATTAATCGTGGATTTCTCGGACGACTAGATAGAAACGTGATATTTCCGAAACCTAGCTCTGTTCGAGTACATTTCATTTGATTGAAATCTTTGATGATTCAGACGTAGCGCTGACGTTACGCTGCTTTATATCCGGCAACCTGACTGATCAACAAATATTTTCCGAGCGGCACTAGCATGCGGCCACTTTCTAACGGCTGTGCCAACTTGTCTAATTCCCTCTACTTTAAAGTGACTCATTGCCACGGCTCGCTTGCGGATTGAATGTTGCGCCGATAATTAACGTGGCGGCGGCGGCGGCGGCGGTGGCGTGCGTACGCGCCGCGAAATGAAAGGAGAATATCAGTGGGCGTCTACGCGTAGATAGCAATAGTCTAAGTATAGACTTTGTGTACCGTCTGTTTATCCGTAACCGACGTAGACAATGCAATCCACGTAGACAATGCTGATATCCGTGTGCTTTCTCCTCCTTTCTCCGGTTCTTTTTACAAAGCGCAGCTTTTATTCAAAGTAGTTGATGTACAATCTCGTTCTTTTACATCAGAATATATGTTGCCATTTTAATCCTATCGCATCAATGTCAACGTTTTGTTCTTTTTGTAATCTCTTTTCACTAGGTTCATTCAGTGAGTGTCTTTTTGGCGCAAACGCGTTACATCGGAACATATGATACAATTTATATATTCTTGTTTAGTATGTATGGATTATATGTACATATTGAGCTAGAACATATATAAATATAGTGCGCAATTAAAGTCCATTATATAAACGTTATTTTGGAATCGAGAGAGGCAAACATGGATTCGCGTGTAAAAGAGGAAATATTTGTATATCCTCGGTAAACCTCCTAGATTTGCGAAATCGTATTGTCAATCGCTCGCTCTCATTCCGTTGTAATATGTAATACCGCCTCCATAAAGATAAATGCGAAGGTCGCCACCGTTCTCCCAGGCGTAGGGAAATGGAGCGCATTACCGTAAGGAACGTGTGTTGGAGCAAGGTACTTGACAGGTGAGTACCAAGGTTAAGACGGAAGGTCGCGACATAACTTGCGAAATCGAGACGCGGAGTCAAACCATAAGGTTCAGCATAGTTGACTGCCTACCGCAATGCAGTCTAGGATGCATCATGTACTCGGAAAAGAAAAACTTATTACAATAGATGACACGATGTCGGAAAGTATAACACTAACATAAAACTTAACATTAATTAAAATCAATGTCACATTAATCAAGAAGCAAAAAAATAATTAATATAATTTCTTTGCAGATTGACGATTTAATATCTTGTACAACACTTTGAGATACTTATAGAGTTCTTTCCAAAAGAAAATTATTTAAGAAATTATTTCCTACTGTTAATTAAATTTAGAGCACTTTAAGATGCCTCGGATTATTATTCAGAATAATTTTAATGCGTATAGACCTTGATTTAATTGACATGATCAATTAGCAATTTATTGTAGTAAATGTATATGTAAATATTTTTAATTTTAATCTTGATGATATCTTATTTTTATATATTCTGTAAATAATTAAAAATTTAGGAAAATTGCTTTCAAAATAATTTTTTTTCCAAAAAATTCCAAACATCAAAGCATTATACAAGCGCTATCGACTCTGCGAAAAATTGCAATAATTTTTTTACTATTTTTCCCTCTTCCTGATATAATTAATTATTTGTATCTCTCAATAGCTTCTCTGGCTATGCTATTTTTAGATAATAGTTTCTAAAATGACAGACATGTAAAGTTTGATGCATTGACACGTTAAATAGCCGTAGGATTTTCATTAACGACGGTGTTGCGCCAACAAAACGATTGCGATCGCGTCTGAACGATATTGACACGTGGCTTTTCGAGCGATTAGCGGGCACTTCGTCATTTTCCGTGGCCGTGGGCAAGAAGCTTATCCACGCGAGAGCACATTGACTGGGCGACACGCGCGACGTTCGTGTTCGGTCGGTTGAGCAATTGTCGCGAAATTAGCGATAAAGGGACGGTGGGACGGATGGGCAACTCGATGCGTGGCGAAGGGAAAAGGAGAAAGAAAAGGACCGGGAAAAGAAAATGAGCGCGAACGCCGGTCAGCTCGCGTTCCTACGATGTCGATGACCCTCGGGGCGCGGACGGTCATCTCTCTTCTTCATCTTCCTCTTCTCCTTTCCTTCTCCTTTCCTCTCCTTCTCGTTCTCTCTTTCTCGTTTCGATGCGGCTGTCGCGAACTCCCGCGAGAGAGTTAGAGTCTCACCGCGCGTTAGAGTCGCAATACGTCATTTCGCTTTCTCGATCGGCCGATTTGAAACACTATTGCAGCCGGTTGCAGCAACAGTCTGGCTTACTTAGCCACGAGCTGGCGACCTCTCTTTACTGTCTCTTTCCGGATAGATTAGAGCCTTAACTATATTACTTAACACGTGCAACCGGAGAATTTATTTGACACGTTCAATGCCGTAACGGTTACGCTTCACCGGCCTTATGATATCGACGTGTCTTATTGATACACGTGTAAAGTGCAATCGACTGATTACATGCGCCGAATAGCAAATTAAAAGCACTAAGGAACGTTGCGAAAGATTGAGTTTGTTCTTTGCAACACAAATATTTGCAACTTAACTTATGTAAAGGTGTGTAAAGAAGCCAGAATAGTATTGCAGCTTACCGCGATCGGTGCTCTCAAGCAAATCGAATCTTCAAATCGATTTCTAAAAATTTGCCTCATGCTCGCGTAATCGAATAATATTAGAGGGAGAGTGTTTCTTCTTTATTTTTATTTGCTAACATAAAACACACAGGCAGCCTTGTAATTCCAATATTTCCCAATGCTTCACTTTTACTCCAAAGCTTCGATACACCAGGCGATTTCTAAACCTTTTCCTACTTGTAATTTAAGAATTACGAGTGTTGCGGCGTTATATTATTAAAATATCGCGAAAGTTAGAATATAATGCTGCGTGTATGTATTGGAATCCGATGATATAATAAACTTAAGGAAGTTCTTCGACTGCATTGCGCGGTTGGCAAATTTCTCGTACGCCGATGCGCGTACCTCGAAGAGGCAAAGAAGGGCCAGCTATAAAATTCGTTCGTGGAATGTGCATAGAGGGTAACTGTAATCGGCGAGAGAGGCGAATTACGATCCGAAAGCAGAGGAAGGAGGGCGTCCGCTTTACGATCCGGACGATAACGGTTGCGAGCCGAGTAATTTCGCGGTCGGAGCGTGCTGAGGGAAGAAAATTGCATTTTTTCCGTCCATTTTTATATTTCTTCGCGAGGGTAAGAGATCTCTCTCTCTCTCTCTCTCTCTCTCTCTCTCTCTCTCTCTCTCTCTCTTTCTCTCTCTGCGCGAATTCTCGACGTCGTTACGTGCAACACGCCCAAATTCCGTGCCGGGAGGCACTTTTGCGTAACCGATTCGCATTTGTCGAACCGCTTGCGGCGATGTGCTGGACAATGTTTTTTTTTTCCTTCACTCGTCCACGTAACTGCAACCTGTCGCGAGTATCTCGGTTGCGTAAAGCGCAAATTTTGATATTACGCCTTATTGCGCGGCTGCGTACGCCTGTTTCCGCTGTAGCTATCATAAATTTTAACAGCAATATTTATCTCTCACGAGAAAGTAACATTAACCGATTTGTTAGATCGGAAGATTCATATGTCATTACAAAAAAAAAGTGAAATTTTCGCGAATCAATCTTCATTGCTTCAATTACATCGTCGTAGCACTCGAATGTAGATGTAAAATAAGCTTTTTCTCGTCCGAAAGCCCATTAACTTTTTATTGCCTGCGAATAAAGAATTATCGACAATGTATGTATGAATGAGTCAAAGCGCGTTAATTATATCTGATTTCGCTTCTAATTTGCGGATAAGGGGAAAGCGATATGCCTCGAATAGCACGGCCGTGTGCCGTCGTATGTGTAACGAAGTTTGACGCGAGTTTACCGTTGTTTTCTTTCTGGAAAAGACGATCGCGGAATCGGCAACGATTTCCCGGAAAGCTAGCCGGCGCGTATTACGGCAGCGATTCGCAATTCGCGATACTCGCACGGCGCGATCTTCTTTACATAATGCGTAATTAATGGCGGTACGGTGAACGCGCGCCTCTTCTCATGTCGTAATCGGGAGAATTGTATTACCGTTGCAGTTTTGAAGCATCGTCGCTTCAGCAGAGGCAACGTAACGACGATCGCTCGATTCAAATGGCAAAATCGCGAGTCCACCTGTTAGATCGATATTATTCATGCAACATTAAATCAAATTATTTTGCTGTATTGAAGCAAATATGAGGCAGAAATGATTTAAAATTTTTATTTTAATGATTTTATTTTTTCCGGATAGAAATAAAAGAATGTTTATTAATTGTACGACAATGAGTTTAGCAAGAATCATGTCAAAATTCTATCTATTTGATTAAAGATATCTCACGCTTTAAAATTTTTTAAATTATATTTTAAATTAAAGTCTTTTGAATTGTCATTATTACTTGAAGTATTATTACATTATTCTGTATTCTATTTTTCACAAAATCACGCAGAGTAATAAAAGAGCGTTTTAAAACAGAATATTATTTTCTATCATGGATAAAGTAATTTAATTAAAAAATTGTATTAGGTATAAGGATAATATTGTACGATTCATCATGATTCCTAAAGATCTCGCAATCTCACTTCCGGATTCTTTTTTATCTTTCAGGGGTTTCAAGGTCAGCGTTTGCGGCCGTCAACACATCTTCAAGCCAGTGTCCGTTCAGGCCATGTGGTAAGTCTGCATCTCTGATAAACGAAACTGGTTTCGCAACGGCGTAAGAATTGAGCAAAAAAAATAGCGGCTCTGAAACGTTTTTTATGTTTTGCATAACGGCTGTTTAATACGTGTCAGAGAGCGTTTTTAATATTAAGTCGGCCTCTGCGCGAAGTTGTGTACTGATGTAAGGAACAACGGTAGTTTTAAGAGCGCACATCAGAAATTTAAACTTACTTTTTTGTTCATACTATTAAAATAAGTCGAATTGCTTCACAAGAAGCTATTATTTCCTTATAAATAGTTTCAGAAAGAATCAATGAAAGTTTCGAATGAAATACTCGACTATAATTATTAAGCATCAGAAAAACGTATGGTGTTATCGCTCCTATGAATTATTAATGTTTTCGTGTGAAGATTTAAATAGCATGAAACTGCAAATCACGATGCACAATTAGTCGCGTTCTTGCGGTATTTCGTCGATTTCCGATATGCCGTCGACTACGTTAAACAAGCTATGCGATTGGAGAAGAAGGGTCATTGTCATAGGTTTAACAACCGTGGCTAATAGATAATGCCGGTGTAATTACACGACGGATGACCCGAGACGATCATCGTTCGCGGATGATGCGTCGAACGATCGCAAGGAGACTCAAAATATACAGGACAGCGAGTGTCTTCGTAGAATTATCCTTACGTGGCTTAAATATTTATCATGAAACTAAATAGGTAAAATAATTGAACAAGAATAATTCCGAATCAGTCGATGGAATCAGTATTAAAAGGACGGCAATCTTTCTTGGACACTCTGTCTGTGTTCTCAGAAAAAATTTGGTTGAGCAAGGTTTCATGAGGATAAAGCAAATGTTTCACGAGAATAAATCATCTGTGGTGACGTATAGACTATGATTGGTCTTTGAAATGCATCTGGCCCGATACACGCGCGCATGTGTTTTTTTTTATCTCGTGATTTGACAAGCATGACTCATGTGACACGAGGCACTGCGTTGAGTTGGATTCTGGGTACTGTTTTTTTTTTCAGCTTTCAAACTTTTAATCGATATCGCGTTAAATCGTGAACCGTCTGAATTTTTTGTTGCTCGGCGCTTTCGCGTACATTTACAGGCGCGATGAAATGTCAAATACACGCGGCGAAATCTCCGAATGATTCGAGGGTGGGATGATGACGAAGATGTTATCGATGCGGAAGAGGCTGGACCAGCGCGAAAAGAAAAATCAGGCGTGGGCCGTGGCTTAATTGGTCGACATTACAATTGCCCTATGCGCGACCGGACAGACAGCAGGAACTTTCTTAGCCGCCCAACCTCTTCCGGTGCTATATTTTTTTAGTGCGAGCGAAAACAGTGCCGTCTCCTCCCACACAAATCAATTATGCTTGAGTTCTCTCCTTGTAACATTGTTTGATCAATCAATAGAACAGGAAATTGTTCCAAATTGAAATTAGATTAATTAAAAAATTAAAATTCAATTTTCTTAGAAAATTACAATTGTATTAAAAGGTATTTGGAATTTTTTATTCCATGTACGTTTCAGTTGATGATATTGTAAAGAAATGGTGGAAAGATATCTTGTTCTAGAAGGGTGAATTTTAAGAAATTCTTTTCTCTAGAAAAAGATTATTTCTTATTTTTTCAGTACACTTGTTTCGATTCAAAGATAATGCATCTGACGGAATATATTTTCCTTGACTCGATATTACAAGTAAGAAATCATCCTTACGTGATTGGAAATACACTTGAAAATGGGATTAATTTAAAAAATTTTTTTTTTTAAGAAACAATAGATTTTTTTCGAAGATTTGTTGCCGCGGACTATGACAATTTGTAACTAATTATCGAATATGTAAAACTAGATTATTATTTCTAATATGTGTATACGTTGTCGTTTTACTTTCTATAATTAATTACTCATTTTATATGGATATCAGAATCATATACATGGGCCAACAGTGATCGGAGTAGGCGTCATCTCCTTATTCGTCTTATTCGCGTGACCTACGACTTCGAATTTGTTATTTCTGGCATTGCCGTGTGTGCTTGGACGGTGTGTCTGGATTATAAATAGTCTTGCCTCCAATCCTTCCACGTGCATAAGCGTCAGCCCGCGGCAATTTTTGCAAAAGTTCTATCGGTTCGGCGCGCGTAGGCACAAACACCTTTGATGTCTACCGTAGTGTGAATTTTCGTGGGTGTACTAATAGATTAGTTCGCAAATTAATTTGCGTGTACCTTAAGCTATGAGTTACTAGCACAACAGCAACGGCAACGGATTCAAACAGATTCTTCGAATAGAAGTATAAAAAGAAAAAAAAAACGATATTTTACATACATGTCAAAGTAAAAAATATATATTTAATTATTATTGTAAAGAAAATTAAAATTGTAAGAGAAAAAAATTAATTCTTCTACAGAAAATAAAAATACGGCAAATTAAAGATAAGTAATTATAAAAAGTAAAAAATAGAAAACTGTATTATCATGAATAGAAAATTTAAAACTTATATTAATTTCTGACGTATTTTTTTCGTTTTTTAAATTTTATTCTATTTTTGATTAAAAATAAAGTTACGTTTTATAAAAGTAAAGATACACCTTTTCAAAATAATAATTAATTAAGAGTTATAACATTCAAAAATTTAACTATACTAAAATAAATCAATATTCATATATGTATAATGTGTTCATCAATAATATATTAATTATGTATTCATGAATAATATATTAATTATAATCATGAAAAATCACAACTACATTATTAGCTAATTTCTAGCAGAAAGAGTGAAAGCACCTTTCAGCACTCCGCGAATTTAAACAAAATTATTAGTCGAATCAACTCTTGCAATGAAAACGATTATATCACTGCACAATTGTTGCATTCAAGTCGATTACTGTGCGAGATGCGACACGTCGAAATGCGTCGCGGACGAACGTCGCGACGTCGAGAAAGCATCGTCGCTCGCCTTCCGTCGACGACGACGACGACGACGTCCCTCGTCGTCGTCATCCTATTTTTGGAGAAGCCCCGTTGGTCTCGACCATCACACACTGTGGTGGGGTTGGTTATACGGCCGTGGACCACCGCCCGCGCCATTTATGGGCGCGTCGCGACGCATGGTCACTTTGCCGAATTTCACCACGTGGTCGAACGACACTGAGCAAATCTCCCTTGAGATCACGTTATTTCCGCATGCGTGCACACAGGCGTTTTCGCACGAGATGTTGTACGCGGCTGGGAAAAAGTAATAGGAAATAAATAAAGCATTTAATTTTCGAGAATTATCGAGTCATTTGAATTGCTAAAGTACTGATAGTAGCTAGTATCTGTCGCTGCATTGCAAAATGAATGATAAATGCGTACAAGAGATGATTACATAACTCATTCATATTACAGCGTTTTGCTTCAGGTATTAATATTTGTATTAATGAAAATATTGAAATTAATAATTAATATTCTTGTAATATAAGAAATTATTTACACATAATATTTAACTTTAAATTACACAAATATAATATACATATTATAACAATTATAATGAAAATTAAAAATGTAAATCCATTGGCATTGGTATTAGTTCATTTATGCTAATTTAATTAATTCTGCTCTACATACGCGCGTAAATAGCAAACGTAATAGACAATATAATGAAACGCATTAATTATAAGAATCAGATCTTACATCTAATTCCCATTTTATTATCAATATGATTACAATACTATTGTAAGTAGCTCCTTGTTTTAATATTCTCCACCAGCTTTGTGTTCGTGCTCAGAAAATATCGCGAGGATATTTTTCAAGTGTATGACGATACCTAAGGGCTGTCGCGAAAGTTTACCTTTGCTCATTGCGGAGATGGTTTATCTCTATAATGTGACCTACATACGTAATTGCGACTGAATGTATCTACTCCGTTTCGACTTCAAAAGTTCCTCGTTTACAGACGGGAACACCTCTCCGATCCTGAAACCTGCCACGCAGTGTCAAGCGTGAAATATTAGACGTACTTGGTATAGCGGTCTCGTTATTTTCTTTCCAAGCCGACGTGAATACGATGCAGAGAGGAACACTGTTTATTTATGAACGTTCATCCGCCTCGCATTATTTTTCGATCCATTATTATTCGTACTCTCGAGGAGTTGGTTATCTCTGGCGGCATGGTTGGACGTGAATGTCCCAGTCGGTTGAGACATTATCAATCTGAATTCCCGTCGATGTTGTCGCTCTCTTTTTATGCGATACCTTGGCACAGAATTTCCGAACTGCCGGTCGTCGCGGCGGATTATGATCGTCTAGCTAAGTGTACCAACTGGTACCTGATACAGGTTATTAACCACTATGTATTCGGTAGAAGTTTCTTTCATTTGCGGCACTTAATGAACCGCTGAACTAATTAATGCACCGTTTCATAAAGCGAAATATAAATGTGAAAGATTTAGAGGTATGTAAAACGCTTAGTTTAATTAGAATTTGAAAAATCTTAACGGTGAACACTCAAACGGTGAACAAATTAAAGATTAAAAAGATGTATGAGTATAATAATATTTATAAATAAATTTTACAATGTTAGAGAAGCTCATTTAAATGTTAGAGAAGCTCATTTAAATTCTTTTGCATATTAAGTTATATTAGCAATAAAGAAATAAATTTTGTATATTATAACAATGAAAATCTCTATCTCTCTCTCTCTCTCTCTCTCTCTCTTGTGAAATAGTTTTTATTTTTAAAAAATTATATATTTAAATTTTTACATGCAGATGTACACACATACGAACATGATATATAAATATTTAATAGTTTTGCTGGCTAAATCATTATGCGTATTCTACTCCACTTCAAGTAAGACGACAGTCCGCAATCTGGTTTTTGTCCTGGTCGGTGCAAAACGTGTCAGGTCGGCTAGTTTCCAGGCCGTACTGACAGACGGGTTCAGGCGTGGTGAATGTCCAGCGATGAGTGCTCCACGTCCCCAATCGCGCAGATAGCTTTTCGCGTAGAAGTTCCTTTAACGATCGACTCCAATTAGCGCAAAGAGCCGATTTGATTGTGCGTGAATGGCGAATGTGCTTGCTCTCATACGGCTGGAGGGGACTGTTAGCCAGTGGCCGATGTTAAAAGGCGATAAAAGGCTAAAATGAAGGCGCGGTAGGCTCATCTTTCTTTCGCAGCCGCGATGGACAGGAAGCCGCGGCGCGGGATCATCGGGAATCAATGAACTTCAAGCGGACAGCCGGTCGAAACCGGTTCCCGACCGGATGACGAAGACGAGAACTCGAAATGACACCTCGTTCTAAGATGAGGTTGCCGACACTCGTACAGCATTCTCATCATGGACGCAATCGTGTCGATAGCGCGAGCGGTCGCGTCACGATGATCCCGCGTCTCTCACGCCTCGAGATCTACTTAAAAAACTAGATTATCCGTTGGTTCGATACATAATTGATCGCATTATACGATAATTTCTAATGAATTAAGAGAAATTAACATTTAGAAAATTGCCTTATTACATGTAATTATATGTATATATATATATATATATATAAATTTCATTTTAGATAATATATTTAATAAGTTGAAAGTACAGAGTTTGTTTGAAATCATCTTATTTTTTATATAGATGTGAAAAAAACCCACTGTAGAATGAACTATTTATTGCATAATTCTGATGACAGTTTTTTTTAACAATAATTATATACATATATTATCTTTTTTGACATATAATATTAAGCGTTATCAAAAAGAAAACAAGTGACTTATTCCTTAATATTTATTTGAAATTGTAACACTTAAATATTTTTAATCTTTTATCTTGGTATAGACAGAAAATTTAACTGGAAATTGCATGGACGAGCAGATTTAACGCGATTTCTAAGTGTTTAAATTGTAAGTTCTCGTAGAAACGAAATCGATAACAAGTTATAGCCCTTATCGTCGCAGTGTTGACACGCATGAGTGGTATCTCGCAGATGCGTTTCTTCATGATCGTCGCATCTGAGAGACACCGATAAGAGATGCTGTCATTTATCGACGAGATCAACTGGTCGACGGCCTGTTTCGACTTACCGCGCCTTTATATTTTCGCGAGGAGGTTGTCGACTCCGATTCGCGTTTTCACTTTTTGTCAGAGAAACCTCGGGCACCGATTTCAGTGTAAAGTCGCTTTCACGTCGTCCGATAGCGACGCGATTTATCGTTGGAGGACGGATATCACAGTGATATCCGTCGTGTTTCGAATATACGAGCTTAAAAAATGATACTGTTTCGTTCAAAATCACTGTTCTTTGCAGTATTGTAAAAATATAAAAAAATTTAATTAAATTCTTTAGTAGAGATTGAAGAAAGGACTACGATCACATTTTTTACGAAATTAAATAACAAAACTGTTTTGTGTTATACTTTAAAATTTATATATTTATAATAAAATTTAATTAATTTCTTACTTTTTGCTATATTTGTTTATTAGAAAATTTCTTTGATATCACAAAATGATCCTGTATCACTTTCAATCAATCATGGATTTCAGTTTTCATTTAAAAAATCATCAGAATTACGCGCAAACAAATGATCAATTAGTCTTGCAACACGAACATTTTTATTATACAGTGAGATATTTCTTAAATATATACATATATATTTATAAATCATTGATAAAAGATATGTAACTAACTTATTTTATAAATTCTGATAGATTTTTCTTTTAAAAAATCATTTCACGTCTGAAGTAACGCTTTGCAGATTAATCGAATAGATTTCGTTACCGCACTCGTTGCTGCTCGCATTTTAGTGCAAACCGCGTGTTCAATGTGCAAACGCGTATCATGCGCGTCTGCACGCATGTTTGCAGGGCACGTTTTACAAGGCCGTGATATGGTGTTTAATGGAATTCGTCTGTCGTGCGCAGGCGGACGAGCGATAACTTGATTCTCCCGTCCGCGTCAGTTGACGACCGTGTTCCCCAGATAACAGAGGCGGACTCGAGTTCTCATGTTATCTCGTCATCAACCTTACACCTCCCTTAGTTTCATCACTGTAGTTCGACGTCTGAATTTTTGTTCGGAATATACAAAAATAGAATAGCAGGTGTTACTTTATTTAGAACGAGTTACAAAAATAGCGTTAGGCCATCAATATTTCAGCATCCTTTTATAAAAATTTTATTCCAGTTTTAAACGAGAAATCTGATCCTTCGCACATTAATTGCGAATGTATATCAGTTCTATTCTTATCTATTTCACGTCTCTGTCGTCGACGCGCGATAGCTTTTGAAGCGGTTATCGCGAACTTCCGTCTTCTCACCAAGTCTCGGCTTCGTCTATTGTGGCGTTGCTTTGTTTTCTCTACCGTATCGTGTTCCCTTCGAAGGGGCATGCTGGAGGGTAACTTTCAGAACTGATAGAACAGAACGATGAATGGCGTCCGACACGTGTAACTTGGTTGCGTCTCTTTCATTGCGTAACCGTGATAACGCATTGATATCGTCGACATGATGATGAAAATCACAGTTGAATGTGATAATGTTGTCATATGTAACGCCCATCGTTTGTATTTTTCATATTGTTATTTAGCCATTTTCTACTTTAATACATTCAGTCCTTTTATTGTTTATTTTCTGTCTGTCATTAGTGTTAATATAAAAAAGAAGATATTTTAAAATAACTACAATATTAAAACAAGTTATCTGAGATAATTATATAAAATAATTAGAGAAATTAGCTTGAAAAATGTTGCACTTGTAAAGATAATTGGATAGAATATAAACGTTACGAGAATGGCAAAATTAATGAGAAAGTGGCTGCAGATGTTAATTCCAATTGATTTTACGATATCTCACTGTTCCACTTGGCTTCCATTAAGCGATTTTGTTAATTTAGTTGCCGCCACTCTCTGCGGTAGTATGTTTTCGCGAGAATAATTTGTCTTTCGTATTAAGCTGGTTAGATTATCTTTTTCGGTTGTCCACGGACTCATTCTAAATGTTGAAAGACAAGACGACGACAGAGGGTCATTCAACAACATTGATTCCAGTTGGAAAGCTGACCGTTATTCCATTATACTGGTAGTCTTCACCCGAAGGTAAAGAGATGTCACCGTACATCTTCCGCTAAGTACGATCGCTAGAAGTCGATCTAGCTCGGGAAAGCTTAGCCGCCAGCGTTGGCTTGTATACTACACTTCCTGTTTTAGCAGCTTCTAAAAACCTGTTTTAAATCGTCGTTTGACTCTGTACTCGATACCAGGGGAAATTGGAAAATGATTTTCTAATTATTGCTCCAATAAACGTAAACAAACGTACATGTATTTTTTATTTTCAGGATAATTTAAAATATGTATTTTTTATTACTTTTAATTGAGCTACAAAAACGAATAAAATAAATGAAATTTATGCGAATTTTTATTCTTAATTTTTTTTGTACGGATTCGTGTACTGCGGAAATTTCCTTATATTTGAAATCGTGAATTTTGTGCATCGATGACCGATATAAAGCTTGTCTTAACAGATGGAGTTTTTTCTGATTACATTTCGCGCTCTGCAAATCGAGAAAGCGAAATATCACGAGGAATTCTCGCGAAATTACAAGTCTTTAATGGGTTTAACGCGCGTTTCGCCACGCGATCGGTAGAATTGTCGCGATTCGACACGCAGGCTGGTTGATGGAAACCAAAAGTACAACGCGCGACTTGCCATTTAATTGTTTTTTAGTGCGTAGGATCCGGCGGAGCCTGTATACGGAGCACAGGTGTTGGTAAGAGATCCCTATCGGCGACCGGCTGGTTAACGCCTTAACCAGGTATCCGTTGGTGTCACCGTGGTTGTTCTCGCCGCGCTCCTGTGCACGTCGTGCAGTATAATCCATTCCTTTCACTGTTGTCGCCGCCACCTGAACAACAGGTTAGGCAGACGCGATGGAATATCTTTGTACGGGCATAATAAAGGAAAATAATTGCGCGACAAATTCGATCGAATCGACTAAATTATATGTTGCTGAATTAATTTTTCGTAAATCACGTAGATCTGATCAACATAATAGAACTGTAGTAAAAAAGTGTTAAGGTTCTCGGTTATTTTTTTCATAGCGATAATTTAGAAGAAAACTCAAACTCAACTACTATTTGTTGTAAATTAATTGATTCTCGTGAATTAGATATCTGGAATACATAAATTGATGAAGACTTTATTTCTCTGCGAATTTTAACTTTAAAAAAATATTTAATGTCAAAAATTATTAAAATGTAACAAAGAATAACATTCGATAAGTATAATTAATTTAATTTTTGATAGAAAATAATATAATAAGCTTGAAAAATGTTATATATGATAATGTATTAATCAGAATTAATAGACTTAATCAAAAAGAAAAATGTCCGTCTCAGAAAATCTTTTGATTTTTCCTGCATTTTAAATTTATAGTTTTTTAAATTTAAAATCCAAGTAAAGAGAAACATAAGCAAGCAATTTCCGTGTCTACGGAAAAATGAGAAAGAGAATTATACTATCGATACTTGTGAAATAAATACTTTTTTAGATTTTAGCTTTCTTGTTATCGTGCATTTCGATCGTTTGCAGCAAAGAAAAAAATGCCACGAAGAAGTTACAGCGGTTAATTAACATTCCTAGCAAAGATAATTGAGAGGTCGATAAGAGTAAGATACGAGTTACCCTCGATATCTAGAGATACATATCGTTTAGGTACAGTTATCGCGATTAAGAATGTAATTAAGCGTACCACGATGAAATCAGTGCGCGAATATCAAGAGTAAAAATGCAAATGCGCGGAAGCATTCAAGTAGTTTCTCGTTTCTACGTAATTATTATTTGGCTCTTATTACGTTATTAAAACTATGTGTGTTAACGATTTTGAAATACATAAATATTATATGTATATGTATATAATATACACATTACATGTAAAATATATAAAATATATACAAGTATCTATCAAAAGCGGACGCTTACATACCTGGTTTTAAGATATATATGAGAGAACGTGTCGGGAATGTGTGCATTCAGGTCAAAATTATTATCAAGGCGTGTTCAGGATCGTGCGTGCTCAGAATTCAAAACGCTCCCCGAGAATTGGAGTATCTACGGCAAATGTTTCTTACGGCATACATTCGGTATAAAGAATCTTTATAAGAATTAAAAGACAAAAGTTTGCCATTTTTATTTTATTAATGATCAATAGTAATTTTCTTCAATCATTTACGCATTTTTTATCGCATTGTAAGGTCTCCCTTCTCCATTATATCTCAATATACTTTCTATCCATTTAAATTATATACAGTCGATTTGAAAGCTCGACAAAAGATAATTTATACGATATGCACTATTGATTTCTAATTCCGGAGTTAAAAAAGAATATGTATTGAGACTTCAAATCAAATATTTTTCTCAAAGAATCTTCATTATCGATCCCTTAGAATCATAATTTATAAATTATCTTGGCATCGATAAAATGAGCTGAAAAGTACTTTTCAACACGTACCGTTCATTTAGTATTGCAGTTATCGTTGCCTATTGATGATCCCGATCGCCGACTCGCTTTCCAATTTCTGCCGCGCGATCCGGGTCTTGCAGACTGGATCGGTATATTCCTCAAGTGCAGCGCCTTATTTGTTCGGGACAATCGCGGTCGATCGCGGTCTCGCTGCCACACAGAAATGTCTCTACGGCGATTCCGCGTCGTAAATAGCGCAAGCCGACAATACCGAAATGGATCGGCCGTCGCCGACAACTTTCGCGATAGCCCTGTAGATCTCGAGCGTGGAGGATTCCACATGCTGATTTCCGCAACTATTGTTCCACTTCTGCGAGTCGACCGTAAAGATCCATCGTTAGAGGGGGGGAGGGGGGGAGAGGGCCATCCCGGCCGCAAAATAGGAATAATAAGCCCGTAACAGAAGCCGAGCGAATAACCATTCTCTCTTTACGATACCTCGCGATGCACTTTCTTCATTCCCGATGCAGATAATGCCGTTCTCGAAACGCTTTACGACGCAATCACGTTCGGGAGGGCTGACTTTTAGTCGTCGTTTAAACGATATTGGCGTTCGTTCGTGTACTTCTTGTACACGCGATGGCCGGAACTGCGATTTCTTTATGCGTTCCCTAATCGACTCTCAGCTTTCTCTATAAATGTCTGTGGTTTCTGAATTACAAATGGTTGGAAGCGATTAGTCCTTAAAAAATTGAACCTCAAATGTGAGAGTAAAATTTTCGTCATATCTCTTTGAAAATCATCTCGATGAATTTTCTTGACGCGAATTCAAGCAGATCGACTTACAAAGGAGTATGCAACAGTCCGCTGCTGTCCCGTTTAGATTTGCGATAGCGTTATGCCGTGGATAGAGTGCCAATCCGATGATGTTGGATTTATTTATAATTAACACGCGACGCGTCATACTTTTCTAGAATCGATATTCAGCAATAACTCTTCCGTTACCTATTGTTATCAACGCGATGCGACTCGGAGTGCCATTAATCAGCAGCGTCAGATACGGTTTGGCAAGCGAGCGCTTCTCGTGCTAAACGAGTTTAACATATAGGCGAACGTGATAAATCGTCTTCTCCGTAGCATCAGTCTCTATCCTAGGCTACGGTAAAATTCCAAGGGAATCAATCATTATCGCGATATTAAGTCAGCTATATTCCATTTAAAGCGCGCGATTTATCTTCGCGTGGTACACGCGAAGTACGTAAAGCGAGATTCTTTGTTAACGATTCCCAACGCGCGCATTTAAAGAGTCGCTGAAGGTAAAGAGTCATCGAAAGCGCGATCAAGAATGAACTTCTTGCGCTTTCTTAACGTCATTACGCAACTTATCGTCCAAGATAGGATATCATCTGGCTCTCACTGTATTAGAACAGCTCTCACTACATTTATTACTGGAAACATCATTTTCAGTGAGAGCTGATTCGATATGGTGAGATGAAGGAATATCTATCATATTTTTTTTTCACGATTAAATAATTATTCAATTTTATTTCTGTCAGTTTGCTACACTAACATGTTTATAAATAAGCTTTTATGTTATTTTCTGCTGGTAATATTATTCTTTATGGAAACTAACGGAAAGTGACCAGATGCTCTTTCACAAAAACATATCTTTCTAAAATCAATAGCTAATATTTATAAAAAAAGAATAAAAATATCTTGCTTTGCAAGATACACTCTTATTGATTAATTTATTTCCGTCGTGTCTCAACCGTAAAATGCATTAAGTTCTTCAAAGTGAAGCACGCCGTTTGTAACGATCTGTACTTCGTTTGTAAAAAGAATAAGTAGGAAAACTCTTTATACCCTACTTGCAAACGGTTCTAAATAATTCATGATTGCCTTTGAGGACTGGTTGGACGCGGAGGGAAAAGTAGCAGGTGCATCTCGACTGCTTCGGTAAGGAGTTGCATCTGCGTTTCGCGATGGCGGGATAACCAGACAGGTTCCCTTCATTGTTCCATTCTCCAATGTCGCTTCAATAACGCAATGTCGTATCATTTGACAACCTGTCCTCTTTTTTATTGAGATTTTGCATACTGTGCAGAAATAAAGTCTATTAAGATTTTGCATCTGAAAATTGCCGATGTCTTGCCTTTAATGTGCTAATGACAGCAAAATTTTACACCATCAAATCGATTAAAGTTAATAATATGCCATACGATAACCAGCAAAACGTCGAAAAAATATCTTAATTTTACAATATTTTTCAATTTCAAGGTTGAAAGAGATTATTTATAATCACATGTGAATTTGTATGCATATTACAAATCCTTAAGAATTTAATACTTTTTTGTGCATATTTTTAACGCAATTTTTTTACAAGAATAAGTATTCGAGTATTGAATATTCGTGTGCTTAAAACTATATTTTATCACATTATTGCGAAAATATTAATTAATATGTTAAATTATACAAATAAAATAAATTTAATTAATATAAAAATGGTTTTATATCTCTACATTTAATATTTATCAAGATTAAGAAATTTCTCGTCTCTGGAATTCCAAAATAACGAGCTAAAAGTATTTGTTGACGGATGATCTGCCAGACGGCGCGTTTTTACGAGCGGATCAGCCGGTTTTGTTCCAAATCGGAGCGAGCGTACGGCCTTGTAATTCTCGAAAGGGGGGTTTATAATGCAGGGTGTCACATATTTGTACAAAAGAGACGAGACACGCCTGTTCAGTTGTCGTAGGGGCGATTCAATAGCCTTGACAAGAATAACTCAGGCAAGGTCAAAAAGAAACATGCTGATATCCGGCATTCTCTATATATAATATTGTTCATTTTTCTGCCTGTGTTTCTGTAGATTATTTGGAACCTTTAGTAAGAACATACTTTAAAGATAAGATACCGTCTTTTGTCGGTCTAGCCGTCTAGCATCGAGGAATCTTACTAAATAAATTCTTACAAAAATTACGAGAAATATCTAATTAAAGTGATAAATACAAGGAAGGAGATGAATTTGATTTTTAATTATGTGTTGATGTATATAAATGAATTTTTATTAAGAATAGTTTTCTGAATTTTTTTTCCGTATGAAAACGTGCATCGGATTCGACCATGTATCGAATTCTGCCAGGAAATAATTTCAAAATTTAAGATGAAAAACATGCTAACATTTTATTTTCTAAATTTTTGAGTTCGATTTCTCAAGAAATTGATACAAGCAATATCATCGGCATTAAAAATGATAATAAAAATCGATGGTCTTGAACCCCGTCACTATATTTTAAAAAGCTATATATTTGCAAAAATATTTTTGCACGCCTACGAATACAGAATAGGAGGCGTACATGACTCTCGTACGCAATTAATATTCATCTCGTATAATTGACTATGTTACTTGCTCTGTGCTTTTCGCGATGACAAGCTGCGGACGGGAGATGTATGAATGGTCTTTTTTTTTTGGCCCAGGGCGTAACTAGATGAGTACACCTCAGGCATTCAATGATTAAGTGTCTCTTTCGCTTTTTCAGACTCTTTCAGACGATGGCGTCTGGAAAGAGTATACTTTTTTTCTTTCTCTTTGAATATCAGCGGTAGGAGTTTATTATTATTAGATAAAGGAATTAATATTAAAAGTGATGAGCTCAGCAAATCGTTGTTAAATTTGGTCGATTTTATGTTTCAAGACTCACTCTTCTTAATTACGTTTCTTCTAATAGATTCTAGTACTATGATTGAGATGGTTGGTTGAGTGTTAATCGATGCGTGTTGGCGATGACATCAACTGGGATTCGGAGCCTCTCGCACGATCGGCCCGTAACAGCTCGTTTCACCAGGCGTTCCATTTATGTTCCACCGATGACGCGACTCATTACAATTAACGATGTCATGCCTAGCGGCTCAGTCCGTCTCCCGCTGTTGTTCTCGCCGGGTGGTCACGCAAAAGCTCTCGCGGCCTCAGGTCAGACGAGAGCTCTCGATCGTTCCGAGGAATGTGAAAAGTACCAATCTTGAATTCTGAATACGTAGTAACAGTGCAATTTACATAACTGCAGACACGCGTAAGAATCTTGAAGGCAATAAGTGGAGAACATTGTTGCGAAGTATAAAAAGTTACAATCATAGACGTATGGTCTCGGGCTGGCGTGTAAACACCAATGCATTATCAATATTCTTCCGTTGTTGTGAGATTCATCTCGATTCCTAATGCGTCCGAAGTGATATAAAATGTGAACTTATCATCAAAATGATTTAAAAATATTTTTTGCCTCTAATTGGGAATATCATATTTTAGCAAAGGTAACGCCAGTTTTTTTTTAAATCTAAATCTTTAACACGATTCCGTAAGATACATACTTTTTATGATTTAAATATAAAATATTTTTTAATTAAATTTTATAACGATACAAAAAATTCTGTATATTTGTGATAAGGCTAGCCTTGAAAAAAAAAATTCAGGTTGTGTATTTTTGGTGCATTAACCCATCGCTTTTATTGGTTCTACTCGGATCCGAAGGTGGCTATTACGTAAATGTTTAATTATAGTATACTGAGGCTCCCGTCGATGATCATCACTCGTTGCGTAAAACTTTTCTAGACGCTAATTGACGCATAAAGTCATACACTTCGTATGAGTAGCAAGATTCTCTGGATTTCCTACGCACTGCCAAGAAAACGGAAGCAGTCTTATCTAATCGTTGCCGAGTCGGCGGAAGGGAAACCGTTTCTTGCGTGATATTTACTATGCTTGAGAAAGTGGCACGTGTTCTCCAAACACTTGTCGCAAAAAAATTGCATTAATCTTCTTAGTGAATCAGTGAAATTCCAAACGCGGACAAGTAAAAATCTAATGACACATCTCGAGTAATATTTGCTTTTATTTATATATTTTAAATTGTATTATTTTTAAGGATTAAATATCAACAATATTAATAATTGGTTGATTTCTTAAAATCTTAAATCATGAATGTAATCTGTATCTTTTACTCTCTTGACGAAGTTTATGTGAACAAGTTTTGCAACTGAAACCATTCCAGTAAAAACATTTAATTTTGAAAAAAAAAAATTTTAATTTCGTTTTACGTAGAAAAAAATTAATATCTTACTAATAGTAGTCTATTTTTACTAATAGTACTCTAAATGTTTTACAAGATAAAATATCATAATCCAAGAGTTCAATTATATTTTGAAAAGCCATATTCTTCTGCTCATTTTACTTTTATCTCGTTTCAACTTATAATTATATAATTTATAAATATATATTTATGTAAATTAATCAAATTCTATTAAAATATTAATTAATTGTTTCAACATGAAATAAATATATAAGTACACAAGCGTGTTCAAAAATTGCAACGTGCGAATACCTTCATTCCCGAGGCCGTAATCCAAGACGCCTGACACAGGTATCGCTGACCCTTAACGAAATTAATCTGCCCTTCAAGGGGGTTAAGAAATTGCGAGGCAGGGCTATTATCTGTTTCATTCGAAGAACTTAGAAATGAAGTTCATTACTTGCACGGCTACCTAACCAAGGTCAAGGCATCAAAAGGCCAAGAAGTTACCCAGAGGTCTCTTAATAACGCGGCCTCGCGATCGGTGCAGCAGATAAAATGAAGAAGGACCAGATGTTTCAATATTGTCTGCGAATAAATTGCTGTTCAAAACCTAGACAAATTTTGATTCGACGAAACGAGATGCATTGAAAAAAGAAATTATTCTTCCTGTTTTTCTGAACGTAAATTTCGATGTGTTTCCAGTCGGCAAAACTTTATTACTTCGGAAGCGGAAGATACATAGAATATTCTGTATGAATATCGCGTATTTTGTCTATAAAGTTTAAAAATTCGACGTGTTTGAATGTCCAGACGTTAATAGACTTTTAATTATAAATTTCGTCTTATTTAAAAAAGAATTAAAGAAAATTAAAGAATATTTTTGATTTTTAAATAAAATCTAAAATTTATTTAATATTTGCTTAATGCTGAAAATTATAAAAATTTATAAAAGTTATAAAAAAGATTTTAATTTTATATTAAATTTTTACTTGAGAATCAATTAAATATTTGCAAAAAATGTCTAGGATACATGATTATATACATGTTTTTCCCGATTTCCTTAATTGATGCAAGACGTACCAATGTACGCGGACACGCGGAAATCAAATATGGATGTTCACTACAAAAAGAAGCTCATCTTCGAACTCGTCTATGTCAATTATTCATACACGATAATCGACTTGAGTCTGCAAAAAGAATTTCGATTCGTGGAATGGAGATACTTTGCATAATATATGCTCACTATGATTCGTCTTATCGCGTTATTTTACGTATATGAAAGGTCGCATTTTCATTCCTTGATTGCTTCTTCCTCCATGACTGGTATTTCCAATGTATTTAGAAAACGTCATCGTTTTAGCTAATCATATGCCGTTATTCTCTGTTGCAATTTCATATCCTGCTTGATTTGCAACTTTGATCAAGAGATTGTTTTTTTTGGGGGGGGGGAGATAATTAATAATCTATAAAATTGATATTACATCCGCTTATATTTTTTATATGTAAAAGAATAAAAATTGAATTATGTACATGGAAGAGTTAATAGACATTTGGAATCTTTGTTTAAATTTTATAAAATCTTAAGAAGTATAATTTTTTAAATCACTATTTTGATATTTAAAAAAATGGATCGAATATTTTGTTTCGCTGTATTATTACGTTTGACGCCTCGCATGTCATTCCATCATGAATTCTCTCTCCTGGAAAAGTACGTAGCAAATGAAGCACGTAGGATAGATGGTAATGTCCGTCAAGCCGACTGTCAAATAGGATGACGGTTATCGTTATCATGCATACAACGTCTGGTTGGTAAATTCCATTGTTATCGAGAATCACTATCGAGAGTTAACGCTCATTGTGCGTCCTTAGCGGTTTTCTAGCGGCGAACCTATACCAGTTTTCCTGGTAGCAATCCATGAAACCCACCAGGAGCCGGCGGACTTCCTGGATGTTGGAATCCTTGGAACTTTATGGCTTTGATTTCTACGGCAATCTCTTTAACGTATCCTTCTGCGCGCGTACGGAAGGAAACTCGCATAGAGAACCGCTAGAAGTGTAAATTCTCACCATAACTTACTCGGATATCCTTCTCAACTGAAGTTTTATTTCGTCGATCCCTCCTTTTGTAGTATCAGGAAGAGCATTACAATGAAAAAATGCCTGTAATTTCTTTGATTAAGACTGACTCAAAATCTTGAAGGAGTTCAAACATGTCTATAATAAATATAAACATTTTTCGAATACAATTATTGTAATGAGCAATACTGAAAGTTAAAAGATATTTTATGTCCTATTGTCTTGTTTCAAGAAAAGCTATTATTCTGTCAAATAAATTTCTATCGTTAACATAATTATGATTGATAAAGTACTGGTTTGGAATTTACATGCAAGATCGGGCCAGTCGAGTTGTCAAACGGGTATTTTATCTGCGCCGAATATTATTTATGATTCAATTCAGTTTATGCTTTTTTACATACAACAAAGTGCCGTATTCGTTACCACATCCAACGCGCGTGCGGTTGAGCTTGTTATCGCGGTAGAAACAAAAGACCAAGGCATCGCAATTGCGAGAGTAAATCGAAGATCTACGCCGCGAGGATCACCAGGACCTCCGAATGCGTGAAGCCAAGCTAATCGGCGTCCCGTAAGCCTTATGATGATTCTGCCGAGAACATCGTCGAGTTCTTCGGCGTAGCGAAGAGGAGTTCCTTCGATCACGCTTTCTTCTTATGTGACGATGCTGTCATGGTCGAGCGCCGATGGTAACGACGCTCGAGGTTTCTTCATTTCTCGGGACGGTCGCGCGTCGTCAGAAATATTTGTCAGGTGGTTTCTCGCGTTATAACAAGCTCGAAAAAAAAGAGGAAAATTCCATTAACTTTGATCTCGAGGAGATTCCTGTGCAATGAATGAAAAATAATCAGCAGAACAAGAAGGAAAAATGGTTGATGATAACAAAAGGCGGAGCGGATTTTACCTGACTAATACTTTTAGTGCTTTTTTTATATTAAACTGTGCGTATAACAAATAAAGAAATTATTTTCAAATTAAAATCATGTGCCTTCCTCGCTTCTCGAAACGGTTGCACGTTGTCAAATAATTTGTCGTGTAAATTCTCGCATTTTAATAAGCCGGAAGAAACGAGGAAAATTCCATAAATTTTGATCTTGAGAGAGATTCCTATGAAAAGTGCGAAAAAAGCAAAAGAATGAGAATCAAGAATTGCTAATGTTAACGAAGCGGAATGTTGGATTTTATCTCATTGATACCTCGGTAATATCTCAGTTCTCACTTTAATTTTCAAACAAAGTGCATATAATAAAATTACAACGAAAAGAATTATTTCACAATTGAAATCCTGTTTCAAATTTACAGCAACAGCAACATGCAAAATTACAATAGAAAAATTTTAGATTATAGTAAATTATATTTAAAATGAAAATTTATATTAAAATAATATTACTTGTGATAATTTTAATAATTTCAATTTTAAAATATTTTTATCGTGTTTGATGTTCGTATTAAATTCTATCTGTTTTTCATTTTCAACCACAATAATGCGAAAAGTTGGAAGAAACCTACGTACGCGAAATATTGCGACAACACAATGTTAATTAAAATTAGTATCTTTTTTTAAAAGTACAATCAAATAATATGAATTTAATTATTCGAGTATAGTAATTAAAGTCCTTATGTAATATAGTTAATACGCATACACCGACATAATGCTAGATAGGTCAACGGGTCTTTGCGATTTCGTTGCTCATGTTGATTAATCTCCGGAAAAACGTGATATTGAGTCTTCACATGTTCACGTATACGTATACGTTGAACATATACGTTGCGCGAAAGACCGGTTTGAGATTATTATAGAAGAACAGGTTGTACACTGCCTGAACGAAACTTTGCATATACATACATACATATATATACATATCACAAAAAATACGTATGCATATACATATCACAAAGGGTATTGCTATTCTCGTTATCAAAAACATTCATGATTTCTTATAAATTCTTGTAAATATATTCAATCAAATATCTTGGGATATTGTAAAAATAATTTTTCAAGATCTTTAATTGCTATTTCTTTAGAACTTGCATATTTTTTTTAAGAATAATCTTATATAATTTTTGAGATTTACTTTCAAAAAACGTATTTTCCTTTTTATTAGATTATTCAGAATCTAATTCTGAACTATATCTTTTTAGAAACAAGTTACTGCATTTAAGATGCACTATTCACGCGATTGGGATGAATGATTTTGTAGGTGAATAAATTTACTTCAAGAATAATATCTGCAATCTGGTATAACGTTCACATAGGAAAGTCTATCTGAATGATTATACTCTTTTTGGTAGTATTGTTATTAGATGTGTAGACAAAACGTGGGGGGACAGTATCACGGATCGAAATCTCCGTTCTTTTTCTCTTTTTGTTTTTAGAACAGGACTATCGGAATTTTAAAAATCATGCGAGAAAGTTCTTAGAAATTTTGATTTATTACATTGAAGAAAGCATGAATGAAAGGTCGAGGAATAAAAATCCATAGAAAATTTAAATGGTATAGTATAAATGATGAATTAAATACTGCATTTCTTGATTTATTATATGTAACATAATTTATACGAATATCTGGATCTTTATGAGAGATCGGATAAACCTGATAAAATGTTAATTAGGAAATCCTTTTCTACACTTAAATGGAAAAAAACGATTGACTGTGTGAACTGGTTTGTCAATCCGAAGTGGAAACCGGCTAGTGAATGCGGCCAAGTTTAAAGGATAGAAGATGAGAGATATCTATTTTTAAACATATATTTAGAAATATTTTATCTAAAAATATATTCGTATTGACCATTAATTATTGCTGCTTACAATTAGTACTTTCTTTTTTTGTATTTTGAGTTTAATTCATAATTAATTTGCAAATTAATTAGAATTAATTGTGATTTTTTATTTTTATTTTTTTTAAATCTCTTATTATTTTATTATATCATTGTAAATATTGTAGAATACGATTTATTAAAATAAATCGACGAGTGTTTTGACGAAAAATTATTGCAATAATAAATCTGAATAATAAACTGATAAAAATTTCACCTCTGTTTCAAGAAAATTTCCAAAGTTATACCTCATATCATTTTTCAAAAACACGATAATTTTAAAATTTATACTAAGATCTGATTAATGTTTATTTCAATTTGTCTTTTACGTTTCCTTTTCTTGCAGTTTTAAGAGATTTAAAGCGAAACATCGTTGCCCTTATTCTCAAGCGTTAGCCAACATTTTTTTTACTCGGTGCCTTACGCAGCAAGCCGTGGGAACCATCATTGATCGTAGAATGGGTTTCAGGGTGAGCGGGAAAGTTTACTAGTTATGGTAATTCCGAAGGGTACACCTCGCGAAGGAAGAGATCAGCTCTTGTTGTCCGACAAAATCCGGAACATAAAGATATTTCTTGTTAAACCGCCGACGTTTAGAAAGTACACTTACTTTCTTTGTTTTCTCAGAAGATTGTAACTTTCGTCGATTCCCGAAGATGCTGATCGATTTACTTTTTCGCTTGCAAAGTATCACAAAGTGACTGTAAAATTGCAACGACGGTAACTTCGCTGGCGTAATAGAAAAAAGAAAAGAAAAGTGTAAGCGGAAAAAACGAGGTCGCAATGAATGAAGAACAAGAATGTCGCAGATATTAATTGTAGTAAAAGTTCTCCGACCAATTTTCTTCGAAATTAAAATTTCTGCGAAGTCATTTCTTCTATGGCGCATTTAGCCAATTGCACATCTTGATCAGTATTCGATTATTCTCGCTTCGTCTAATATCTTCTTCTAATCTCTTTCTCGTTTCTTCTTTTCCAGGTCGGCCTTGCAGACGTTGCACAAGGTGTCCGGTAAGGCACGCGAGCAGAACTATTTTCTAGGTGGACTATCGCATGACTGGGTCAGTTACTATGAACAACGGATCGAGAGCGATCGGTCGTGCCTCAACGAGTGGCATGCCATGGACAATCTGGAGTCCAAGAGACCGCCGTCACCGGACAGCGTACGCACCAAGTGAGTCCGATCTTCTATCCTCTCGAAAATGCTATTAAAAAATACTGTCGACAAGACGGTTGTCCGAATGCAATTATCCGATGGTTGGATTTTCCTGCTGGAGCATAGTACAAACTGCATTCAGAATGCCGCAGGCTCTAGGGAGCCATCCTGATGATCTCGTGGGTGTTCAATTTTAATGCCCCCGATACATATTGCACGCCTCTCGGGCAAAATCGATTCGCGGAGTATATAAGACCCGACCGGAGAAACAGCTGGCCACCGCGAATTTAGCTTGGTACCGTGCCAGGGTTGGGTGGTTTGTTGATGCGCCTTCCTCGGTTGTCTGCGCCGCGTTGGGCCGCTCGTACAAGTGGAGCATAACTACATAGCCGTCCTTCAATTATTTCCAGTTTCTACGTCTGCCCTCCCTTTCGAACTGAGCTAAACATTTTGAGGTATTGGGTCATTTCGATCGTTGGATTCCAGTATTACGAAATCCCGGAGTACACGTGGCAGACCGACGTATCCGAAAACTTCCGTTCTAATTCGATCCCTTTGTTTGCGTTTACGAGGTCACTTTTAGGATTTTGCATTATAATGTCGAAAATGTCGAAAAATTGATAGAATAAAACGCCTGTATAGTTTAGGAAAAATATATTCGTATTACTTTATATAGTTAATATTATTTTGATAGAGAAATATAATATAGCGACCGTTTAGTAATGAATGATTTATGGACGCATGATAATTGATTTCACCTGTTCGATTAATCTGTCGCAAGATACTAATGTAAATGTTTATGTAACATAGGCCTAGGGAAAGAGAAGAGACCGAGCGCGTGATTCGATCGACGCTGAAGGAGATCATGATGTCAGTGGACCTCGATGAAGTTACTTCCAAGTATATTAGAGGTCGCCTCGAAGAGGATCTCGACATGGACCTCGGGGAATTCAAACCGTTCATCGATCAAGAGATGCTCACCATACTGGGACAAATGGATGCGCCAACCGAGATATTCGATCATGTTTATCTCGGGAGCGAGTGGAACGCTAGCAATTTAGAAGAACTTCAGAAAAATGGGTGCGTTCGGTCTCATTGCGAGATATTTCTGACATATTCTCATATTATGCGAATTTTATTGCTCGCCATTTCTTATTCAGCCGCGAGACATGACTGGCATGTTTCCGATATTTTAATAATCTATAACTTAAAAAAATCATACGATCGATTTGGAAGTTCTTCTATTATTACCTAAAATTTTATAGAATTTTAAAATAAATATAAGAACATAATTATTTTTATTAATAATCTTCTATATTTTTAATAAGAAAAAATTTTAACTGTACATATTATAATATCGAAAACTGTATCTACAGCAAAAAAACCTGCTATATATTAATATATTTAAATGTAACTTAATTTAATTCTAATCTGTATATATTTTTTGTATACTTTCAGTGTAAGGCACATTCTGAATGTCACTCGAGAAATTGATAATTTCTTTCCGGGCATGTTCACGTATTTGAATGTACGTGTTTACGACGATGAAAAAACGGACTTGCTGAAGCACTGGGACAACACATTCAAGTATATCACTAAAGCCAAAATGGAGGGCTCTAAGGTGTTGGTGCATTGCAAGATGGGAGTGTCCCGTTCTGCCTCTGTAGTGATAGCTTACGCGATGAAGGCTTATAACTGGGATTTTTCCCAAGCGTGGAAACACGTTAAGGAAAAGCGCAACTGCATTAAACCTAACAACAGCTTCCTTCTACAACTGGAAACGTATCAAGGTATTTTGGATGCGATGAAGAACAAGGAGAAGCTCCAGAGATCCAAGTCTGATACGAATCTGAAATCTCCCACGTCCACGAAGGATCAATCAAAAAAGGAGGAGAAATCGGATAATATAGAGAATAATATGCGGGAGGTTTCAGGTTCGGAGTTGAAGAAAACTAGCCAAAGACCAAAGAGTTGGTCACCGAATGTTAAAGTCGCTGAGAACATGTTACCTTCCGGTAAGTAACTTTGCTATTCTGACATATATGTATGTATTTTATTTTTGTGGAAGCAGAAGTTTTCATTGGTTTGTCTTGTAATGTTTCAGTTCCTTTGTCACAGTCGTTGGAAAGTATCGATAAAGCAGGAAATACGGAAGTCACACGGGAGGACCTTCTTCGTGGTTCGAATCAAAAACCGGCAATAGAACAGGAGGCTCGCAATGTTCTAATGCCCTGCGACAACGGGCAATCGTACAGCGTGTCGCAGAACAAAATAATGCACTTACCCGCCCCAACCCCTGGCACACCTAGCGTAAAGAATAGGATTAGTAAGTTAGAAACTCAGGGACAGAAGAGAAAGGGCCTGGTACTCAATTTAACCAATCAGTTTGAAGCTGCCAGCAGTAAACCATCATCACCAGGATCCGATACGGACGCGAGATCTCTGCCTCAGAGTTCTTTGCTTGCGGAGGATAACGCGAAACCAATCGAGAACGGTCACTCGCATTGCGAGCAGTCGCAAGAGGCTCGAGATACCACGGCCTCCATCTCGAGCGTTCCCTCCGGGAAGGAAATTTGGGATCCCGGTGTGGAACAGAAAGAAAGGCGAAAGGAGATTGGCGAGGTGTCCACCGAGATCAACGATAATAGTGAATGTCTAGTCTGGACTGTGTCCGCGGATGCAACGTGTGCTGATTCGTGTGATGACAATAAAACTGACAGAAGCGTGAGTGTGGAGAATGAGTGTATCGCGAGTGTTACGGCGGATACGACGATTACGACGGCGATCACAACAATAACGACGACGACGGCGACGACGACGACAGCGTCGTCATCGACATGTCACGATGTCCTAGGAAAGAAAGCGAAGAAGGATGGTGATCCGTTCAGTGCCCAGCTGGACCGAGTATTCGATCGCGAGGAAAGACGGGGCGAGCCTGTCACAAGAGAATCTCCGAGTCGGCAAAGTTCCTGGAGTAGCTACGACAGTGCGGTGGTCCTCGACAACAATTCGGTGCACAGTTCGTGGGCCACCTTGCCGTCGAGGAACAGTTCCTGGGGTTCTTATGACATGCGGCCGTCCGATCTGCTCGGTTCCAGCGGTCTGTTCCCGTACGACAAGGAGGAGATACCGTGGCATCCGGGCACGGTAAAGCGCACTAAGCAGAAGCTGGAGGAGGGCACGACCGCGGGCGAGGTAAAGCGCGTGTGCACACAGAGCTCGACGACTTCGGATGACAAGAGCGACAGGCTAACTACCGAGGTAGACGCGGTTGCGGTTGAGACGTACAATCCGATGCTGCTGCATCACATGCCATCACCGACGCCGCGAAGGAGGGACTCGTCGCCCACTCAGGAACATAATCTTAAAGTAGAAACAAGTAGAGACTCGCCGAGTCCGGTAGGCAGCATCGACATCTCCCTCACGTCCATGCGGCAAATCGGTAGATTGTCTACGAGCGCCCCCGCGCCGTCCTCCCTGTCCTCCGAGTCCGATCTGCCCCTGTCTCTGCGATCCTGCAGATCGGAAAGCGAGACGTCCAGTCCATGCGTGGTCAATACTACCCAGTGTCCTTCCGTAAAACACCACAAGATGGTTTTGGAAAATCTCTGCAACAAGTCCGTGTTCAGCAAGCGCTGCCTCTCCGTAGACGATTCGCCGGAGGCGGAGTGTCCGCGTAGCACGTCTGGCATAGTCAAGAATCTGAAGAAGGAGTTCGAGGCGAAATCGACAAAGTTGGAGAGAAGTCCTGAGAATGCGTGCGAAGGCGAGAACGCGTCGCTGAGCGCGCGACCCAAGAGGGACGTGAAGATCAGGAGTTTGCCCTCGTCGCCGGTGATTCCGCACAACGAGTCCAAGATCCAGTCGTCGTCCAGCGTTGGTGAAACCAAAGACAGCAAGCACGGCAGGAGGAACGAGACAACGCCGCCGTCGTCGCAGGACAACGTGGAGGATCTCTCCGTCAGAGTACTGGTGGGGAAGTACGAGGTCGCCAGGCCGGAGCCCAGGAAGAGCTCGGATGTGCAGTTGCGCGCGCACAAAGACAAGGACTGGGACGCCCTGGAGGTGCATCCACCGGCGAAATCGAAAATCGCGCCCGAGTTCTCGAGAAGATCGGCGCCAATCATGATCAACAATCATCCCGCGCCCTTGTTCAACGAAACGCCAGAGGCACCTGGCAGGCCGCCGGCGGTACCGTCGCCCAGCGTGGTGATGGCCAGCGTGGTGGCAAAGGCAGCTAGCAAGAAGCAGCAACAGCACGGCAGGACCCATCCTCTTGCTAGGTTACAGGTCAGGCCTAGGCACAGTAGTCCCGTTTACAACACCATGTAACGCGGAGACGACGCTTCTTCGTTCTCGCTCAACGGATTCTTAAGCGCAACGCGAGCGCAGCGCATCCGAACCGGACGGAAGTACTCATGCGATCACGTGAGTACGTCGTCGTGACGATGAAATCGTGTGATCTCTTTATGTTGGCGATGAAGATTGGGTTTTCAGAGCGAAGACGGTCGCACCTATTGTTCCAAGAGTAGACCCTTTCTCGTTTCTTCGTCATTATCGCTACAATCGTTCGTACAAATCGTCGTCCCGCTCTCATCGGAGAAGAACGATCTTGTCATTTCGATAATCTATCTTATTATTTATAAGATGATAATCTCGCGCAAGCGTTCGGATCTTTTTACTGCGAAACAACGACAGGCGCTTTATGTTCCTTCTCGTCAATGTGTATCTTGGCTTGACGTTAGTTCAATTATTTTAAGCTGGAAATGCAACAATCACGAGGCTGCGCGTCGAGAAGGGGGTCAACGTAAATTCAGGAAGGGATAATCACGTCGTTATCCTTACTTCGTCGTAATTTAGTGGGCTCGGAATCAAACGTGCGTTAAGTATCGAAAGATGATACGGGCTATCGCGCGAGTGTTACTTAACGCAATAGGGCGGCGCGAAAGTTTTTCGATCCGCGAGAGAAAAAGAGGGGAAAAAAAAGGAGGAACCGAGTGCTCAGTCAGGCTGTGAATGTAAGGTCTGAGCCTCGGACGCACGCTGACCTTTCTTCTGCTTCGCTTTCTTGATCTTTTCTTTTTTTTTCTTTTTCGTCGAATACGAAACCGCGTGAGACGATCAATCTCCGATCTTCGATGCGACTTTGTCGATTTTGTCGTAATGTGAGTGTAACAGGAAAAGTTATTATGTGACGAGACCTCGAGATAATGTAATATTAAGCCACACTATGAGTAATTTATAGGTGATAATGTGATGTAGAGTGATGTACAGTGTGCGAGAGAACGCGATGTAGCGTGTTTTTCTGTTGAGCGACTGTTTTCGGAAGCGTGAGTGCGGACAGAAGGGGGTACCGAAATTCACGAGCTTCTAATCGTTTCTCGAAACCCCGCAAGTGATTCTTCCCGATCTTTTTCGTCAACGGCCATATTTTGCATGAGCGGTGAAAGTTAATGGAAAATTAGTCAGTAACCAAGGTTAGCAACGTTGTAACAAATGTGGATTTAGATTTCTCTTAAATCGTAAGATAATTTAGTATTGTATGTATACATATATTGTCTCTTATCCAGGAATGTGTGATAGACGCCGCGACAACAGTTTTCGATTTTAATGAATCAGATCTTGTTAGATTTCGTCGAACTTGAGACCTGCCGCCTCACATTTAGGATATACGATATTATGCGGATCCGCGGATCTTTGCCGTTTGTGATCCTCTTAGGCTGAAACGACGCGTTGTTCTCGCGAATTAGGTACCTCTCTTACTCATTAATTGTTATTAACTTGCTCTTTGTACTCCTACTACTATAGATTGTCTTTAGCTCAGATTAATTCAGATCGGTTGATCGTGTAACGCTTTTCACCGGCTGACGATGCAGCGATGCAGCGACGATAGTGCAGCAGGAAGTTTCGCTATTGACTCTCTATAAGGGAAGATATAATGAAATAGCGAAGAATATGTTGATCCTCATGGGTGCATGTATGTACTTCTCCATCGTTCGACCTGGAGCACATTGTATCTAAGTGTCAATATTTTTTTAAACACATATCACCAACTCATCGTTAATTTTGTAAATCGCGCGCATTCCCACCGCGTTGCGGGGGTTTAGTTAGAATGAAAAAAAACGAAGGTAAACCCGATTCACCGCGCAAATTGACGACCAATTTTATACTCTGATGTACTCTGACGAATGCGACCGCTGCTAAGAGGCGCTTCGCGAGCGCGTCGCGATTATCGTGTATAAATATATTTTATTACAAACAAAAACACGTTTCTCAACCAAATTAGGCTCGTTGGATCGTTTAGATTGTAGATACGAGCGAAAGATGTCCTGGAAGATAGTAGTTTCCCGAGTATAGTCTGTTGGATCGCACCTAGAGATTAAACTATTATCTATTTATACAGTTAAGTACAATTGGATGCGATTTTTGGAGGATGAGGGTCTGTTTTTCTTTTCTCTGCGACGTCTCGCAGCCGAAGGTGACTCGTCCCCCTCTTTTTAAGCGCCAGGAGTTTCATAGTCTCGAATGCACTTGCCCAGCGTAATCGTCGAGTTTGGAGTATACTTAAATGCACAAGATATCCAGTGATTCCCGTATTCGATGTGTGGATCGGATACCCGATCAATCAACGCCGCAAAAGTATTACGAAACAGGACGTGTCGTCTACGGCGCGAGTACTGAAGGAAAAAAAAGAAAGGAAGTAAAGATGCGATGCGCTTTCTGCTCTCTCACCGTGTTTGTGCGCGAGCAATCTTTTTCTACACCGCGTCGCTTGTCAACCGATGGAGTTGCTCGTGTCAAGTAAGTTTGTATTGTCACAAATCGATGTGCTCAGTTTTAGTAATTGTCCCCTTGACCCCCTGTCATGCCCTGTTCCCTTTACCCTGCTCCAATCCGCTCCTCGTCTCTTAAGTCTTGCTTAAGTGTGTGCGTTCGCTCGATACGAGAACTTGCTGTCATATGAGAAATGATGATAAAACCGTACGTTGTTCTGTATAAATTTTGTACTATAGTTTGTATTAAATAAAATACATTGTTTATTGCTTGAGTGCACGTGTCATTCCTTTCGAGGAAGACTCCCACTAAACATGAAAAAACGTAAGTGACTTATTTAGCATTTATTATCATCTAATCTCCTCTCTTGTTATTTTATTTCATCTCTAATAGTATGCTATATACACTATAACGATATCATATTTTGACCTAATTTCTTATAAAGAGAGAAAAATTAAAACGTGTTAATCTAAAACATGCATTATACAGAATATGAAACAATATTTCGATATAAAATTTTTTTGTAGAAACTTTTTACGATAATCATATTTTAAAAATTATCAAAATTTTATATCGACTAGATATTTACAAACGTATGTTATATACGTCATGTTAACAAATGTAACAGCTATATTTTGGAAGGCACATGTGAAGTAAATGATATATTTTTTTCAAGCGTTTTAAAGCATAAAATAATATGTATATATATATATCACAAATCTATCAATCAGGCTGGGCGTCTACTTCAAAAATTCTTGTTCCCGCGGAAAAAATGAGTTTTGGAAGAATCCGTTTACTGTACTTTGATTCTAATGGGCCAACATCCAAACTATATACACTACCCTTCAAATATTTGATCATGGCTATAGTCTGTAGAAACAAAGTTTGTATGTCGTTAGATTATTTTACGATAAGAACGATCGATTTTCTATAAAAATGACTATTTTATAAAGCAAGTATATATACAAACAAACGTTTTACATTTAAACCGAATTTTAAGAATTTTTCAATTGTATTAATAAATTCTTTGACTCAAAATCAATTTTTTAAATTGCTTTAAGACTAAAATGTCTTTCTAACTCAAGCATCATTAAGCTTTGAATTATAAATGATAATTATAATGGAGAAACTTATAACGAAGAGAGAGAGAAAGAGATTTTTTGTGAATTAAGTTCCTAATAAAATCTTTCTTTGACATGACATTTTTTCAAAATGTATATACTATCTTATTCAATACTAGTCAAATTTTATGAGACTTACAGAACAAGATCGTAGATCAACGACTCTGAAGAGATTAGTATCGCAGCCACCACATGCCATATACATATCTGTTATATATTTTCCAGCATATAATAAAGAAGGATAACTGTCCGGTTCCAAAGTGATGATCAATCTGCCGCTACCATAGTCCCACAATTGCATAGGCTTGTTCTTTTGCCAGGCACAAGTAAGAATCTGTTATTAAGAAGAAATTTGTAGTTGCAGAAAAAATGGTGTACAAAATTTTTATATAAAAATGCGCGCTTCAAGCAAATGTAATATTACAAAATTACAAAACTATCGCAATTAGGGTGTAATTACTAGTGTATAATTTTTAGATTTATTAATAAACAATATTTGGCGTTCACGTATTTATTTTTGGTATAGATCTGTCGATTCTTTAGCGATACTATAAGCATAAAGTAGAAGAAATATACCTCTTTCCCATTTCTACTAATGTCTAGGGCGTCCCCGCACATATGTACACCAGATATGAACCGAAGGGACTGAGCTTGTCTGGTATCCCAGAATTGGATAGTGTCATCCCAGCCAGCGCTTATCAGCTCGTGCGCGGATTTGGGGTTGAAGCAGACGCCGAAGATCCTGGATGTATGGCCATCTATAATATCCGGTGCGTGGCTGCATTCGAACATTGCAAGATGTTTTATAGAATATCAATTTTTATTACGGCAGTAACTCTCTCTAGAGATGGAGAAACCTCCACTAACTAAAGAGAGAATATTTTTCTTTTTTCAAGATAATTACCTTCCACGAAACACTCTTTCCCGCGTCTTTGTTTCTTCGTCGTACAAGTATAAATTCGTATCGTCTCCAACAGTGACGAACTTCGGTAACCGAGGATGGTAAGCCAGTCCAAGCGTTTGTCGTCTTTCCCGTATTGTATAGAGGCATTGTGCAGTTGGATAATGCCAGCATTTAACGCAGCCGTTGGCATCTACATGAATAATATTTAACGTAAAAAATCATTTTAACAAAACTTCACTTTTATAATTTCAATCTTTTAACAATTTTTTTTAACAATGTTATATTATAGCTTAATATTGCTATATTCAATATTATTTTTTAAATTAACATTGCATATTAAACAAAAAAGTGAAAAAATAAAATACTAACAAGTCGCTATTATAGTACGAGTGATCGGGTGTGATCTGTGCACTGGCCGATGCTTTACAGCGGTCACTGGAGCCGGATTCTGCATCATTTCTGCATCGCACAGGACCAACGTGTTCTCCCCTGAGCTAACTTTGTAGAAATTTAAGTTCCCATCCAACAGTCCTGCCGCCAAAAAGTCGTAAGTTTCCGTATAGCAGATGCAAAGCACGTCTTGATTAACTTCCCTGCAAACTGTTCACTTTGCAACTTATTTCGAATAGTTATAGCTGTGTAACATAAACCTATTTGAAATTAGATAAGGGATAAACATTTCGTTACATATTCACTTATGTCGCTAAAGCATAGGTTGCAAAAAATTATTCTTAATTTAAAAATCATCAATTATGAACTAATATTTATTTTATAACTTGAAATAATTTACCATTTTTCCTCACGAAAAACTGAATTTATCAAAAACTCATGTATGTGAAAAATAAAACAGAAAGAGTTTGATTAAAATATCGTATTTACATTGCAGAGAAAATTCAATATGAAATGATAGATCATTTATTCAGTATTTTTACAACCGAGAAGTGGGACTTTACATCAAAATTTTAAAACCATGCATAAAAAGAAATGCCAACAGTACACGGTGTTCCCAAACGGTCACCCATTTAAGTACTGACCGTGCTCAACGTTGCTTGACTTAAGTGATCAGACGAGAACTTGTACGTTCAACGTGATTTGACCGTTGACGAGAGACCTTTTTATAAAATTGTCAATTAAAATGTTTTTTTTTCTTAATCAATATATCTATAAGTTATTCGTATATAAAATTAGATCGCAAATGATTTCTTTCCATTTAAAAAAAATTCAGACATTTTCATGATAAATAAATATTTTTTCAGTAAATATTGCTTACATTTGATTGATAACATTAATGTTGCCGACCAATTTATAATGATGCTCGATATCAGAAACTGATGTAAGACTCTGTACCTCACGGCTGACGAAAGATGCCACCGAGGGTGTATGTGTTACATCAAACTCGATCTCGCTGGTATCATTTTGAATGGATGAATCAATAATAGTACGGGAAAGTTGTTCATTCTTCCTATCCATCTAGTAGCAGAGAATCAATTGTTAATTGTTAAAACTATATCTTAATAATAAACTATATCTTTTAAAATATTGCCTGTGTTGTTATAGCGAAAATAAAATACAAAGTAAAATAAATAAAGAAATTGTTCTTATTAAAGATATACAAATTTATTCAATAAGTTTAATTATTTTGTTTTATCTTCTTTTTAATTTACTTTAAGAAGCTTAAACTACAAGAAGCATCGCTTTTATAAAGTAATCAAAGAGTTCCTTAATCCGTCAGCGGAAAATAATGATTGTTAACTAAATTTCTTATAAAATAAAAATATATGATTAAAAATGAAGAAATACAAGATAAAAGGAAAAAAGCTGTCCCTTTTAAAACTAATTTAATATTTTAGTTAAATATTTTATAACAAGATTAAAGATATATCATAGAATAAATCAGAAAATTTGTTACTTTTACAAAATCAAACATGCAAGATGTAACAGAACGATAAATAAAATAATATTATTAGCAAATATGCAAGTATGTAAAATAACCTTTTTGAATATTTTATATAAAAGAGGTTCCGCTTGATATGAATGCACAGCGCACAGAATACAAACTGTACAGCGTGTTTTGCTTATGTCAGTAGAATTTCATAAAAAGTTTCATAATGCTATATCCATAATGTTTTTGTTCAATTCGGAAATTTATCGTTCAGATCGAAAAGTTGTTGTAGCTTATCAGGAAACTGGAATTTGGATTGTGATTTTTGACACGTAAAAGTTCAAAACGACGATCGCAATCCACGATATAACCAGTGTTCGCACTGTTGTTATATTTTCGTAATTATACCTTTTATTGACTGATCGTAACAAATGTAATTAAAAGCAGCTATATATATATATATATATTGTATTGCATTAGTATCGTCACAGATTAATAGACAGATCGCTAATGGTCCCCCAAAAGGCGAGACCAGTATTTCCGTACTTTCGTTACCGACAAACTTTGCCCCTAGGTTTGAGTCCGGACTAAATCACATTATATTTGCTCCTGGTGCGAGTCCTGACTAAATATACC